>VDFB02000015.1:37521950-37577442 GCA_007258455.2 Sequoia sempervirens
ATCATCCATCACATTCTATATCTGTATCCATCACCCATCTGCATCTGCATCATAGCTTGATCTTGTGTTCGTGTCATGATCCTTCCTAGTACTACTCAACCCATTCTCAAGGTCAATTTGTCCTGCCTCTACTAGAGTAGTCTATTGTTTCACGCTAGGGGCATGTTCTCATCAGATCAGATTCGTGTATGTTCTTGAAATCCCAAAATCAGAAAATCCAAAAACATCAGAAAATTAGAAAATCCAAAAACATTAGAAAATCAAAAAATCCTAAAACATCAAAAAATCCAAAAATCCAAAAACATTCAAAACATATCAAAACCCCAAAATATGTCAAAAATTCAAAAATTCAAAAACAGAGTCATCTTGTCGAACTACATCATCTTTGAGCTTTGAACATAGGAAAGGTTGATCTTTGATCATCCCCCAAGACACTTAGGTCAGTATTTTAGGAGTCCGCCATAATAAACTGACAGTCCAGCTGTTCATATCTCATCAAATAATCGAGTATGTGTCAGTAGAACTACGTGGTCTCTGCGTGTATAACATAGGAAAGGCTAATCTGGTTGATCACCCATTGAGGCCCCTAGGATAGGTCTTTAGGTTAGTCTCTTGGTAAAAATCTCAGAAAACCCCAAAACATTTGAAAATTCAAAAAATTAAAACATTTGCAAAATCTCAAAAATACCAAAAACAGCCTCAAAAAATTTCAAAAAACATCAAAAACATCCAAATATTTGAAAAATCCATTTGTAACATCTCGCTTTCACCTGCAATAAACATCACTCATAATAAATCATCATCACCCCCAACCTTTGGTGAAACAGTCAGAAACAAGTCTACCAGGTTAAAAGTGAAAACTCAAAACGTCAAGGTCTCAAGTCTAGGTCAGTATGTAAACAAGTTGGTTAACTCTTGGTAATAATAGCCTATCATCCAATCAGTCCCAAAACAATCATCTAATAACATCATGTCCTAGGATGCATCCTTCCTACAATGGACATCAACATCAGGCATCACTGTAGTTTAGTCTTGGCTAGCGATATGAAAAACATTAGCTTGTTTGTTTACTTTATCTTTGTCTTTTGACTTATCTTTTTGCACTCATTTTGATCACCTCTCGATGATGTCCCAAACGAAGGGATTTAGAGAGAAAGGAATGGGGAAATGATCATTATCTTTTTATCTATTGTGCTTGTTGGATATTCTTGTAATATAACATTGGTTGTGCGTGTTTTGTTTGAGTGAAGGGAGGATGTTTTAGGTATCTTTCTAGAATATCTGAACTGCATTTTAAATAAGGTTCTGTATGCTATGTGTGAATAGGGATACTCCTACCTAATTGTCAAGTAAAATTCCATCACACTATGTGCAATGCCATCCGAGTTCTTTATACCTTGATGCATCGTGCCTATGTGTGTTATCAAACATAAAGTAATTGTCCCTTTTAAAAATCCCAACTCCTCGGTAAGAAAATCATCGTCTCATGACTTGTTGGAGTCTTTTCCTTTCTTATATCTCCTTTTTTGCACTAACATGGTACCATGACAGTTAATCACAAATCATTGTCGCTAGTGCATCCATACTACATCCATAAACTGTCAGTATACTACATAACACATACCATATCATATAGAAAGAATTTATCATATCACTATCATTACATTGGAATCATTGCATAATATAGATTAGTTATTCTAAGCATCTCATAAACCATACATATGCATTCATTATATATAAGCATAAAAACAATCATCCCATATGCATTATTAAACTCATATCACATACCTCATAAAACATCCATTACATAATTATAAAGAGCATATCATGCACATCATATACATAGACAGTATTAACATCTATTGCATCATAGGAATACATATCATCCATTTGCATTATCATAACATAGAAATCATATCATAAACATCATAAATCATTCCATATCATATGTACCACTATATCATCTCATTATCATATCATAAGTGCATCATCATATCATACATGAGAAAAAGTACTAAAAGGAAAAGATCACATCCCATATATCTCATCATCATACATTAAGTGCATAATATAGATTTGTTAGTCTAAGCATTTGTATATCATAACATTTTGCATACATCATCATAAAAAGTGCATAAGAAAAGATATTGAAAAAGAAAAATGCATCCAATAGATCATTGCATCACATCATCATAAAGTCATACGTCGCATAGCATCATCACATAGGCATCATATAGAATCATCTTGGAAATACATAAGATAGAATCATGACATCACATATAGAAGTAAAATCCATCCATAAATGTATGAAATAGAATAGGACACCATACATCAGATCAAAATCATCTCATCTCATATATCATCAAAATAAATATACACTGTCATGGTACAAATCAGATCAAGTGTGTATCAATCAACTACAAGTGCCCACTGGGCTATCAAAAATGAGCCCATGGGGCACAAAAAGAATCCTATCTCTGATAAAAAAATAAGCTAGCCCTATTGGATGCCCTCACCCTCGCCAGGCTATCTCTCTCCATGGTCCTCAGGGGCTCTATAACCTATCTATTGTCAATAATCGAGGACCCGGGATGCTCAGGGCATGGCCTAATGATAATGAACCCTGTAGTAGTTGGCCTCTCTGACCGCCTCCCTATATGCTCATAGCGAAATTGAACTCCAAGAGGAAGAGGCAGACATACTCTCCAGCTACTCCCTACAACCTAACTCCTAGGCAGCCCTAAGCTCTGTAGCCTATCTCTACTGGATAGCCTGATCCCTCTCCTGTCTTAGCTTGTTCCCCTCTGCTATCAAGGCAGCAACCTATCCCTATAACCTCACAATATGAGCCTATAACTATTGAATCCAAGCATCCCCATGATCAGGTAGTGGTGGAGGACCCTGATCTCTCCATGGCGGCTGGTCTGCCTACATATCCTGCCTCCCCTGGTCTTAGTCCTGTCACCCTAGGTCTTGATCTTGCCTTTGCTGATCTACCTACGAATCAAGCTGCTAATCCTATGGGCCCCTATCCTGAACTAGTTGATGAGGTGGCCCATCTCATCCGTGGTCTGCATCCCCATCTCCATCTATGCCCCCTCGGCCTCCCTAGCCTCGGTCTCAACCTACCCCTTTGCCTCTTTCCCTACGTCAAGTGGATGGTGTGCTTGGTACTATCAAATGAAGAGGTGGACATAACCAATCTCTATAGGCCTGAGTGGTACCTACATCAGCTTGACCCTAATTGTATGGCCATGGCCTGGCCACCAGCTGCATGAAACTCTATACCACCTTATTTGTAGGTATGTAGCAACCCCATGAGGTCTCCCTCATAGTACATGCAAATATCACCACCTAGCGGTCATTGGGTCTATCTTGGGGCTCCCCAAACTATCTCTGCATGTGGCCCGACAGGTACCTCTCTATCATCATATGCTCCCTGCCCTGCATAAGTCTGTCCTGTTGAGCGAAGAAGAGTTGTTGCACATAATTGTACCAAGTGGGCCATCCAAGGTATGGCCACCATGTAAAGGCTTGCATCTCGTCCAAGACTCTCCTCCAGAGGGGAATCCTGTGTTGTCCTGTGTACGTAAATGAAACTCCACCCTGGTATCTCAAGACAAATGGATCATCTAGATCCATATCAACTGCAACAACTCTCAAACAAAGCACAACGATGTGCTCCCAGGCCCAAATGTGAAGGAGTGTGACCACAGTCCTGATGGCTCTATTGTCAATGTATGCAAACTCATGCAAATCTCTGTACAATGAGGCCAACAAAATTGGCCCCCAAGAAAACCATACTTGTAATCGGACCATCAGCTCCCAAGCAAGCCCCCATCCAGGATTGAAATATTGGCCCTGCTAATCTGGTGCAACAAGACCCGATATAATGGCTGCTATAACCAAGTGAAAGGGTGACATGGTGAGCCTATAACGCTCCAACTCAATTTAGCCCTCACAAAAGATAATCTGATCAAGGCCCATCATGTCATAGTAAGCCTCCCTCCTAGTATCCACATCGTATATCACATGATCTCCATGGATGGGAAATTGAAGTATCTGCCACATATCCTCTAGTGTGATTGTGGCCTCATCTGCTAGAAGGTGGAAAGAGGATGTCTTGTTGTGCCATCACTCAGCAAGCACTGTCATCATACCCAAATGTGTCCTCACTGGCAGTGTATAAGCAATGTACCAGAGTCCAATCGCCCCTAGGTACTCCTGTTGCCACTCGGGCATACCCTCAAAAATGCCAAAAAGTACCCAGGACCTGTGCTCACATGAATGAAAGATCCCCACCTCCTCCTACATCAAGAAAGCCAACACGTCAAATTTCATAAAAAATCATGATCTTGATTTGTCCTAGCGTGCCTGAAATAACATATGGGTTGCTATGTGTGTGCAACATAGTTTAAAAGTTCCAAACTATGTTGCTGGGAGCCTTTAAACTCTCAAACTCCACCATAATGTCGTAGTTTGAGGAGCGAGTTAGTTTAGTGTTAAACCCTAGTTTGCAAGGTGGCCCGCCATGACACTGTTCTCATATGTGGTCCAGTTTGGAGTTTGAACCCTAACTCCAAATTGCATCACGATGTCACTATTCATGACTACGGCATAGTTTGAGGTTGTGTAGCACCGAAATAAACTTTCAAGCCACGCTATATTGGACCGTTGCTAAAAACCTAACTTTCTAAGCTAATAAATGCACATGAAAATAAAAAACAAGGTCGGGTCAAGTGGACTCACTAGTGGTCCAGTGCCAAGTAGCCTCTGGTGTGTGCGTACTTGATCCAAAATGTGTCATGGAAGCTGTCATTGTACCATCTCTCGAAGGGGTCAGAGCTCAGAGGTGCAAAATCTCAAAGGGTTGAATGTGCAAATGAATTGGAAATGGCCCCTCAAGGCCTATTTAAGCCTAAAAATTAAGGTTTTTTGACCCTGTTTAGCCGTGCAATTAGGGTTTTGGTCCCTCGATCTCATTTTCGCCCAATTGAGGGCCAATTTGCATCATTTTGTCATGTTTTATATCATTTTTTGGCATCCTAGAGCCTTTTTGGACCCGTCGGGAATCTTGTCCTCTTTTTTTGTGAGATCAGCCAAACTTTTGTTTGATCTCTCGAGGGGGCAGTATGTCGGCATTTTTTCTCTCACCGGGGTAGTAGTGGGGAAATTTTTGAAAATATTTTTTTTTTGAATTTTGATTGAGACAGTTTATTCTTTGAACCAACACAACAAGTACTTTGCTTCAAAGAGGGGCAAAATGTAGACACGGAAAATGTACCAATCACACTTGATCCTGGTTACTAACATCATTTCATCCTAAATCATATTCTTAGCTAATCATCACTCTTCGTCCCTTAATTAAATAAATGATCATTTATCTGATTAAGTCATTCTCTCTTGTTAATTAAATAAATCAACGTTATTTAATTAACCCTCTAGTCTCTATTTAATTAAAAAATCCATTTTATTTGATTAAATCTCTAAATTCATCTCATTAAATTAAATAAATTAAACCTTGTTTAATTTAATCTAACATCATCCTCTCTGATTAAGTAAATCAAATTTTTATTTAATTAAATCTAAATCACATTCTTCTCAACTTCGATTTAAATCAACCCAAAAATCTAAATCAAAATGTCACATCATTTAATTCCTCATTAAATTAATTAAATCCTGATTAATTTAATCCTAATCATCCAAATCCTCTAGATTTTTCCACTTGCACATGAAAATACATTTAATTAATTTATTAAATCCTATTTTCTATCAACATGACATCTTTAGGGGAATATTCCTCCAAGTTTGAAAATCCCTCCAAGTGGATTTGTCCTTCCAAAAAGACATTCATTCCCTCTTACATGTCCTTGTGCATTGAGCCAAGTGGCATTTAATTCATTCTTTTCTCCCTCCAACAAGTCATTTTACAAATTTGGAATTCCACCTATTAACATTTATTGTGCACATTCATCAAAATGTGCTCAAGCTTCCTCCATCCACATCTTGACAAGTGGCACTTTCCCATTGGATGTTGAATGATCCGACAATGCTCCATTTTTGCTCATTCCTCCATCTTGTCTTTCTATAAATAAGAGGCTCATCCTTTGTTTTGATCATCCATAATTTGAGCAAGTCTACTATACTCAATTTCATCCTCAAACATATCCATTTTCATCCATTTTATTAGGTTTATAGCTAGGTTATTGTAGGTTTCTTCATGGAGCTCAATTGAATCAATCATCAAGTGGATCAATATTCATCAAATCATCACATGCTTGCATAGGAGTTGGGAAAGGGACAATTTTCACATCAAATTGGCACCAATTTTCCCATGGGATTGAGAGTTTGCATCTTAAAATAGGATTTCATTTCTTTCTTGGTTCATTTTCTTTCCTATTTGAGCTTTGAAAATGAATTTCATTGGGAATCTTGATTCTCACTTGCATTTGATCTAATGATGTGTTTGTTTGTTGTGTTTGTGTAGGCCTAGGATTGGGGTTCTACAACACTAAACCTTCCTTCACATAGAACCTTCCCCCTCTTTGACATCAAGAACAAAGGGTAAGGAAAAATTAAATAGAAAATTTTAATCAAGATCTAGAGGCACCTTGTAGTTCCTTGAGAATTGCTTCCCAAGATGGTTTTCCATCATCCAAAACCCCTTTTTCCTCTAGTAAGAGACTTATGTAGTGATTCCAATTCCACTAAACATTATTCTCCTTCTTTCAAACTGGATGGAATGATGTTCATCTTCTCCAATTTTTTTGCATCTACCAAGGAAATTAATATGGAAATATGTCTAGACATTGCTAGATCTCCAAGCTGTCCAAAACACCTTATTGCATATTCTTTTTTCCTTTGTAGAAAGAAAAACTTGTTCCGAAGGTCTAGAATAGAATTCCAACCAATGTAGTTTCTATAATTTGCAACCTTGTAGTCTCGAAAGGCATCAACAAGTTGAGACTCTATTGAGTCCATTAAGTCCTTAATACCTCGAGTGACATCAAGCAACCACATGCAATAAACAAATAATATATGAGCTTCCTCATCACAGTCCCTTACCTCTTTCAAAATTTGCAATAGTATGTCATGCGCAATTACACACTTATCTTGTAGAATCAGTAATCTTTTTGTCTAGAATACTTGACTCCACCTCTTTTGCAGTCTATACTTTAAGGTTAGAGGTATATTCCTTGACAGAATCAACTACAAACTTCAGGTTCTCAATCGGTGTTAAGGAATCATCAATGGTAACATCAAGAGTTGTCTCCTGTAAAGCTCTAATAGCTTAATTTATCAATTCATTTCCTTTCTAATAAATTTGAGCAGTTTCTTGTGTAATAGAGTTGAGAAAATTACCACAAATCTTTATTTTCTCACTTGGCACATTCTTAGTTAAATCTACATAGCCCAGATGTGATGGTATCTTAATTAAATGAGGTGGTAGAATAGGCTGAATTTTTGTTTTGCTTGTCAGTAAACCTTTGAGAGTTCTTCTAGATGATTCTTTAGTTGGCTTTGATAGCTCAGTAGCCTTGATGTTTTCTTCTTCACTTCTTTCAACTTGAGTTGCTTTCTCGTCTTCCTCTTCCTTCTTTTCTTCTTCTTTTTCTTCTTTAGAGGATTTTCTAGAAGATTCATCTTTGTTTTCTTTCTCATTTTTATCCTCATCATCCTTATTATCATTGTTATTTTTATCCTTGATTCCTTCATCTTCATCTCTATGTTTCTTACCATCGTTTCTAGTAGATTCATGTTGTTCTTCTGGTTCATTACTGGTATCATATTTATGTTGATCTTCAATATGTTTGCTGGTTGTCTCCTCTGTATCATTTGAAGGGGCGGGTGTCTCCAAAACATCGTGTATTTCACCAACACTTTCCAGAATTGGATGATCCATTGCTTCTATGATATTAACATGCTCCTATGTTTGAGTTGTATGGGATGAAGAACTGGTTCTTCTCCCATAATTCTTTGCCAAATTTTTTATTTTGTCCATAGTTTCTTGTATTACCTTTTCTATACTATATTTTTCCTTAGTCATAAGGATATTGACTCTTTGTTTGACTCTAAAAAATGTAGAAAATTCCTTTAACAGATTAGCAACCTCTTCCTTAGATAGGGAGGAACCATAATAATTCAAGACATCAATTTTCATCCCGTCATCAACATTTATAGCTTCTTGCCTTCTTTGTACTAATTCTTTCCAAACATTGTTAGTCACTTTATTCTAGATATTTTCCATATTCGTATTTCAAATAACTATATACTGAATGAAGGCATTAATAATGGTTTCCTTATCTTCATTTTTGGCTTCATCAAACAACTTAGTAGTAAGAATAATATTTTTAGAGTCTATCATATTATTCACCAAGGCTTCCAGATTTAGAGATGGTTGATCACTTTTCAGAGGCGAGCTAGGCATGTCCTCCTTAGGATCTGATGTTCCTTCTTCATTCTTCTTCTCATGCACATGAATTTTGAAAGTATTCTCCTCTTTCTCTATCTCTTCATCTATTGAGATATTGACTTTGGTTTTTGTTTCTTCATTGCTAGTGGAAGTACTGATCCTTTTATTCCTCTTCAACTATTGCTCTTCTTGCAAGCCAAGATCTATTTCTTCTTGTATAGCATCACTTAGCTTTCTTTTCCTATTTTCCTTTTTCTTTAATCTTATTCTTCTGAGAGTAATAGATGGTGCAACAAGGAGTATGTTCTTTCTTTTAGAAGCATGGGTACTAGGACTACTGGAGATAGTTACATCGATTGATGCAGGAGTATTGTGTTCTTTCTTCTTTCCCTTCTCTATTGTAGCAAGACTGGAAGTAGGTGTATTAGTAGAATATATTCTTCTTGATTTCCTAGGTCCAAAGGATTGTTCAACTAATATGGTCTTCCTCTCATCAAGAGCTTCCCTTAATAGATCAATATCATCCTTAGAGAATGAATTCCTTTGGAAGAATGCCTCAACATTCTTTCTTGTCATCTTTTCTCTTTGAGATTTTGAAGTTTCTAAGAGCACTTCACTAGATTTTTCTTCATATGTTCCATGTCAAGGAAGAGAGGGCTCCCTATGTGTACTCAACAACATTTCGATGAACCTCTCAACAATTTGTTCGTCAACCTCATATCCCAGAGGTTCTATCTAGAGATTTTTGGGTTCAACTGCTTCCATGATGCATTCATCAGTGGTTACAAGTTATTTCCTTTGCATACTTCTTCACTAGGCTTCTGGGAACCCTTTCTCTTTCATGCATATCATTTTGGAAAACTACAAAGAATGTAGTCAAAGCATTGTTTTGTGCTCTAAAATCTCCAAGACTTTGTAGGTGTTCAAATATTTGATGTGCAACTGGCCTTTTGTGATCCCATATAATGTTTTTCCTTCTTGGTAACTCCCTAAAAAGGTAGAACACTAGAAAAACTACCAATGTACCAAATTTGAAAAAGTGTTTTTTTGACTTAATCATGCTTAGATTCTCGATAAATTGTAGTAAAAGAAACTCACATAGATCATAATCTCTCCCATTTACTACCATTTCACTTGCAATATGAATTATTGTAGGAGACATAGAATTCCTTTAGTTAGTAAATAATATTTTTTGTCTGATCATAACAGTAGCATATCTCACGGCTGGGTTTTTGATAGGTTTAGTAATCAGAGCTCTCCTGTCAAATGTGGCTCTAGTTAGCTTCATCACAACATCATTTTTCATAGCTTTTAGAGTCGGTAAGGGTCTAGTGGCACATAGACTAGTTATGGCTTGGATTACCTTCTTGGTGATTAGCCCAACAATGATTGACCACATAAACTTATCATGTACCTACTAAGTTCCATCCTAACAAATTTAGCATCCATATCATTTGAAAAGTTAGGAAACCAATTCCAAACATCCAACTTCTTTTGCACTAGGTTTTCATATTCAATTTTTACAAAGTGATTATTTCCAGTCAATTCATCCATCCATATATACCTAAGTTCTTGGTGATTAAATTAATCTAGCTTTCCATGAATACATGTTCTAGTGTCTTTAGTGGGAAAGACACTACTCAGAATTTTTTCAAGCTTTGTCGAGAACTATGGTTTGATGCCAAATACTCTAAATCACTTTCAAATATCTTTAGCTCACTCTACTTCTTCCTAATTGTGCAAATGTAATTTAACTCGACTTAGTTTCTCACCTTATGACTTATGGATTTTTCCCTAATTTTGCATTAAATGCATTCCAACTTCAAAAGTTGATAAACAATTTATAAAGTGCACTGTAAACCCTAAAATGCTATGCAATTCTTCGGATTTGCATTTTTTTTGTTGGAAAATTCTTCAACATCTTCAGAATGAAATCTTACATCATATATCCTCATTTCATTGCTTGACACCTCTTATATCGGGGGTTTGTTAGTTTTCTCTATCATTGCTCCCCCTAAAACCATTGTTGGGTTTAGTTTTTAGAAGTATTTGCACCAGATGCAGGTATAGATTCATTTGACCCGTCCTTATTCTCAAGTTTTTCCTTTCTCTTCCAAATTTTCTTCATTTCCTTTTTAACCTTAGTAGGATCAATTTTTCTCACAATTTTATTCCTTTGATTCGAATTAGATTTCTTCTCATTTTTGCTTCTACATAATTTTGAAATGTGTCCCAATTTATTGGAGGTGTAGCACACAACTTGTTTATGAACAAATTGATTTGAATTTATCCTTGATCTACATTGGTTAGCTTTATGTCCAAAAGCATAACATATATAGCAATAGCCTTGAAAATATTGAGTCATTCTACCAGTATTGAATCTATTCATCATTGTCTGAATTCTACACATAGTAGCTCTATATCTAAAACTTTTGCATGAAAAACATTATCCAGGGAAGAATCCAACATTCTGCTTTATTCTCCTTCTACATTCAACTTCCCTATGACTAAATTTATTGCATGAGAAACAAATGCCATTAAAATATGGGTACCTTTGAGCATTAAATTGTCAAATAGGAATCCTTCTAGTATTGCTTCTTCAGTTCTTGAACTATTTATTATTGCCTCGAGTCTTCCTTTTATTGTATACTTTGTTGGGAATCTAATTTTCTTTTGAACTTTGTCCTTCTTCAAGTCCTTGACTACCTTTATCCTTAGCTGGTTTCTGAAATGCGATCAACTCATCAAGCATTGTAGTACTTTTTTTGAATTTTTCTTCATGAGCTCTTACTTTCTCCAAGTCAGCTCTTAGGGTTACCACTTCTTGTTCAAGATTTTTACATTCATTAATTTTATTTTAAATTTCAAATTTATGATATTCTTCAATTATTTTATTTTCTTCTACTTGCACCTTTAGTTTGGTGATGTCTTCATTAGCTTTCTTCAACTGGTCATTGACTTCTCTATGCCTTTCTTTAAACTTCTTGATTTTCTTTCATAGATTTCTGATGCATTCATTTGCTTCTTTCAAGTTTTCTTTCATAGTTTCTTTCTCAACTTCACTTTTATCCATATATTCAAGAGCAACATGGAGTTCCTCAGTTGCTGAAATCTCTTTTGGAGGAACAAGATACTTTTTGTCAGCCATACATTCAAACTTCAAGATATTCCTTAAGCTTTTAAACTTTTCCAAAGTAACCAAGCTTCGATACCAATTATTGAACAAATAGAATACTAAGAGGGGGTTGAATCAATATTCTACAAAACCATTTGATTACTAACCATCCAATTGTTAAAAAATATCTAGCAACAACTGTAAGTAAGAACATGAAAGGGATCATAACACCACACAACTCATAGACACTAGGATTTTTACATGGGAAACCCAAAATGGGAAAAACCATGATGAGGATTAACTCACAATATATTATAACAATCATAAGATATTACAGGGCACACTGCTAGGACACACTATCCTTGAAAGGATCACAACCTAAAAATGATAACAAAAGAGAGTGGCTCACTTCCAAAATATGGAATGAGGGAATGCACCTTTTGTGTGTTGATTATAGTTCCAATTAAGCTTTGGAAAACAAAATTCTTGCACTAGTTTGTAGGTATCTAGCAGTTATCAATCAACAAGTATTAGAAACTTCACACAAGATCACTCTGTTGCATGTTTTGCACTATCACATATTCTATATCATCTCTATCTTAGTGTATCTATGTGTGTATTTGAATATGTATATTTGTTCAATACAAGGATGTTTCATATATATACATGGTTACATATTCATACATCAATTAGGTTGGCCTGATTAGATGTAAGCATACTCAACTCAAAATATCTTGTTGACTTGAAATAAAAAAATCTTTGGTGCTCTAAAAAAAATGTGCCAAGCATAAGTTAGGTCAGCCTGAAACAAGACAAAAGCACTTTAAGAATCCATGATATGTATACCACTTGGTTAAGTCATCTAGATGAAGATCATAGCAAAAATTGTAAGCGAAACAACTTTCATTTGCAATTTTCAACTTATTCAACCAAAATTGTTGAATCCCTGACCTCAGCTACATCTAGCAATCCTAAATAACATACTAAATTATATGAGCCAATATTCTACTCAAAGTGATTTTGGACCAAATTACCAGATCAATGTAACACAAACACAGTTTATCAGATGAGAAAAAAAATAGACACCAAAAATAGTTGGCATCAATGACAACAAACCATAGGTCTCCTTGTTCATTCTTCCAATAGACTATGCATTCAATAATGTTTACCCAAGCAACAATTAAAGAAATGGAAAACTGGTTGATAGAATATGAGAAAGAGAAAAAGGTCATGAATGATGAGGTCAACATGCTCTTCATAGAAAATGTGAAGTTGAAACATTAATTAAAGGAAACTGGCCCTTATCAAGGAATGAAGATGGTAGTATTCCAACCTCCCATAGAGCAAATAGTCGGCACAGATACAATATCTATCAACCAAATCAATGCACTAAGAAAAGAAGTGGAGGATTTGAAGAAATTAAATGAAGTAGTCAAGGAAAATATAAGAAATCAAATATTTGATACATTGGAAAAAATATTGGATCATAGGGTCAAGATAACTATGGACAAAACATCAACTATATATGAATGTTATACTGCTCTGTCCCAAGCTAGTGCAAGGGCACCATAGGTCTTCATGCCCCAAGAGGGGTAAAAGATTGATATTTTTCTTTTTTGAGTAAATTTCACGTAATAAGGTCATATAAGATCATTTCAAGTGTGTTTGGGTCAATTTTGGGTTAGTAGAGGTGAGTTAGGGTCTAATTGCAAGAAGTTGACAAAGTTGCCCAAATGTTGTAAAGCAACTTTTGCATCCTTTTACCTAAAAGTGATTAGAAAGGTGTTTTGTTAGTTGTAATTTGAAAAGTAGTTGGTAACTATTGGAACAGGTTGGACAATGTTTAAAAATCCTTGTTCCATCTATCAAGGAGGTTGGTTGATGCATGGATGAAATTTGAAGCAATAAAAATCTAAATTTCTATATTTTCAGTGTGTTCTTTCTTGTTCCTTTGCATTGCACGTGACTATACAAATTTATTTTGACTTACAACCAATTGGAGATTAATTTACATTGAATCCACTTTCTTTTTCTTTTCATTGCATCCAAATTCATTAATTTTTGAAGAAGATACAAGCAATTCTTTGCGGGTTGGTCTGAAACCCTAGTTAGGGTAGTAGTGAGTAAACAAAAATGCTTTTCTCCCCATTCCACCAGTGAAAATTATTGAAGCTTGGTTAAATGGAATATTTTTGTGTATTATTTGAGATTCCAAGCTTGCAAATGTTGGGGTGTTGGTTAGCACGTGTAGGAGAAGATTGAAGGTCTGAAAACTTCATGTAACAAACCCAAAAGCCCATGAAAAAGTTGTATTTTTTATTGTAGGAGACAAGGGAGTATTGATTGGAAAGTGGAGCATGTTATTAGATGTGTGGGGACCCTACCTAAGCCAAGGAGTGGTTGTAATACCTTTTAGAAGTTCTTTTGAGACCAATCCCTAGTTGCAAACAAGCCAAATTACCCTTTAGGCCACACATGAATTAGAGAAGCTAAATGGGTGTCTAAAATGGCCTTTATGTTCTTGTTTCAAGATATGCTCCAAAAGTTATAGAAAAATAAGTCAATTTGGAAGGCTACTAGGTCTAGGGTTAGTTTTCCAAGGAAAGCCTTGTAGTTTGGAGTTCCTAATTTCTTGTAGGGCTTTGTTGTGTTGGATTTTCCATTTCTAACCTATGTAGTCTTCTGAGTGTCAAATAAGTTATTTGGAGTATTGATTCCTTATTTGGGGTTGTGACCTTTGAGGGAATGTTCCATGTTGGAAGAGTCTTGAACCTTGAAAGATGAATGAACCCATTGTTGTGAAATATGGTATCAATCATGTAACTTTTTTCCCTACTTGCATCACAAGCAATGGAACAAATGAAGGCCAATGTTCCTATTTTGGATCCCTTATTGAAGAAGTGGCAATCATTTCATCATACATTAAGCACATTATGCAGAGTTTACAAAGGATTATTGATGCTCTTGTATCACTGAAACCCACATAAAGGATGGTGAAGATGGTAATTGATGAATACCAATATGCATCAAGAGAGAACCAAAAAGTCACAACTAAGATGGATTCCTTCCAAACTATGAAACATTGGTTCATACCTAGGATAATGGGAGATGATGAGCAGCTCAAGGATTACAATGAATAGAAAAAGGAGTTTGGTCAAATTGTTCAAAATTGTATTATCCACCTATAAAAAGATCGGCAGATAGATGTTCATAGGTTCAACTTAATCTTGGATGGGATTGTTGCAATGGATTTAGGATATTCAAAGTTTATTAGAGAAAGTAGAGAGTTGTTGGACAATAGGTTGAAGGCTCATTCAACTAATGTGTCACAAATTTAGGAACATAAATGGCCTAGAAATTTCACTGTATACCAATGGGACCAAACATATCTAGATCCCCCAGAAGAATAGGTCTTGGAGCTGTTGTAGAGAAAGAACCAAGCCTTGACATACTTTATCATGAAGAAAGGGAGCTTTCTAGATCGAGATGATCACGGGTACCCTAGGTTGATTAATGAATTTTAAGTATCGCAAGTTCCACGAACTTCCAATCAAAAGTTTTTTATTTTCTTTCTTATCATTTGTCATTTCTTAATCAAGCATAATAAAAAATAATGTTTAGTTTATATTAAAAGACATATAGTTTGAAAGGTTGCCTTGTTTTGTAATGGTATCAAGCTTGTGTGCTTCCTGTTTTGTATAAGAAGGAAAATAAGACCAAAAGGATCATATAGATAGATAGATAGATAAATAGGGGTGAGAAGAAGATATAATAGAAAATCATTTTTGAACAAAGACTTCTAGTATGAATTGTAAAATCTTATGAAGCAATTTAATGGAGAAGAATTTATAATCTGGTGGCTAAATTTTGGTGTTCAATTGTTTGTTGATATTAATAGATGAATTTTATCTTTTTGTCTCTATAGAGATCTTTCCTTGTTATTTAAATCACTATACTAAGGGTATATATGATTTATCAAGACACATTTGTTGCCTCTGTGTGATTCATTTTAATTGGTATCTGCAAGAACTAAAATCCTTTTGAATAAGTCATTTTAATTGGTTTCTTCAAGTAAGAATTAAATCATTTTAAATAAATCATAGTAAGCTAGGAAGATATCATTGGGATTTGTAAGAAGAGCCCAGTTACTAACAAACTTGCACATTTATACAAGGTATAAACATTTGAAAGTGCCAAAAAAATTGAGTTAAGCCAAAAGGAAGACATATCATTCACATCTTGAATCCATTGCCCAATATAAGAAGGCACTGATCATATTTATTATAAAACAAAATTTCATAAAAAACCATTTATACATTTTAGTTTTAGCATTAGGTGTAGGAGTAGAGGTTAGCTATCTATTTCAAACATTCATGCTAGTGTGAAATAGATTGTGAGTGGATGATTTTTCTAAAGAGATTGTACAAACCCTCTACATTTGTGTGTAAGCTATAATTTTGTTAATTATCACCATTTTATTTTGGAAGATTTTTATGCTTATTGGTGATTAAGGTATACCCACATAGGTCTAGTAGAGCCTGAAGAACAGGGAATTCTAACCACATTGGTTAATTATGTTCATTGGCCAAAACATTGCTAAATGTGATCATATAACTTGGCATAATCTTAGGGTTTGCAATCAACAATTTTTGGAACCAACAATAACTTTCTAGGAAAATTCAAAGATATTTTGACATTTCTTCATCAGCAATCTTCAAACTTTGGGCTCTGAGTCGTGTGTACTTTGCACATAAAATAAAACTATTGACACTCTTCAAAACCTTTGGGATTAACCATCTTAACTAGGTCTGAGAGTAAACCTGGAAAATTCATTTCAAGACTCTGTCTGTGCACAAAAATTCTAGCCTCCAGTGCCTCTGGTAACCGTCTACCTATTCTTCTTCACTAGACTCTTGGTCTAGTGACTCATCTTCACCCCTTCTCTACTGATATTCCTGAAATCAACACTTAAAACATATGTTCTTTTAGAAAACCTTGAATTACCTTCCAATTGTATTCATGCCTAGCATATGCTTCTGATATTTGAATGATATTATTTCTATGCATTACTTCTATTTCATATTTGGTCATAACATTCCTACACCTTATGATATCATCTATGACTTCTTGACTTAGTGACTAAATAGGATCCTTGTTAACCTTTTCAATCCATTCCTTGAAATATTTTACTTCCTTGTCATCCTATCCTAAGTTTTGAGGGCCATAGCTTTGTCAAGCTAGCATTTCAATAAATCTCTCATCTTTATCTATCAAGTTCTTGCATATCTTAGTGACCTTTTCTAATCCATTTACACATTGTAATAAAGTTTCATTTTCCCAACTCAATTGTATCCTCCATTTCTTAAATATCATAACTTCATGTTTCATAACTATCTTCTCATTTATCAACTCTCAGAAATCCATCTAAAGAAGAACTCTTAGCCTTTGCCCTTCTACATCATTATGTTCTTGGAAAAATCAACATTCACTCTCAAGTCTTTTGGACTTGTCATTCTAATGGTATGATTCTTTACACTTCCCAATTGCATCCTATTGACGATGATTTTACTCACAACAAATAGGGTGAATAAATTCTTCACAAACAAGACTGCAAAGAGCCTATCCTTCTTGAAAGATATGGAACAAAGACAACCTAAAAGGGGAATTTTTCTTTAACAGGAAAATATTGCCTTTAGTTCAATCCCAAGTCTCTGATAGCTAGGTTATAATTGCACTAGGGTCGCTCTCAGGTATTGATGTGATATTTTCTATTAATCTCAAAGCGACTATTGTTTTGGATTAAATATTTAAGGAATTTAATTTTCAATTAGATCATAAAGACAAGCATCATGAAATAAAAAAAAATAACAATAATATTTCATGAACATCACAAATTATTTATTATCACTTAAGTAGATTTAGCATTAAGCATTTAGTAATTTCACGGAAAACAAAATATTTTTAATAAAATTCCATCCATTCATTCAAATTTTGGAATATTTTCAAGAATTTAAACGTCTACTCTAAAATAAAGCATAAAAATAAAATGTTTCTCTCAATTATTCTTCATGCATGCCCCAAATAATCAATTAAAATGAAGAAAACTGCTTTATACTTCACCAAATTGCTTCGCAGCTATATATAAAATGGTGTGAGCTTTTAAAGAGAGGAGTTTCATTTCTGGACACCGAGTAGGTTTTATATGCACCCTTAAATGGTGCAACATACAGTCTTGTTCGACTGAACTAACAAAACCAGCTACAAAAGATACATGAGATAGGTAGCTATCTAATTGGCTCTGATATTAATCAATGTCTATGTGCATACAAATTTTTACACCAGAATGGTTCAAAAAATAGGAAAAAAGAACAAAACTTGAAAAACTTTTATGCTCTTCCGACATCCACAAATTTTGAACTTAAAATAAAAAAGGGATCCTCTAGCCTTTTATAGAACACAAGGCTCAAATAGGATAAGAAAAATACATGAGAGGAAATCCAAGGGACCAATCACATCAAGGCACGTGGAATGTAGTGACCAATAGGAGAATTGCAATTGAATTCAACAAAAGTCAACTTCAATTACACATTGAAGCTCTTTGAGTGTTAATCTTTAATCGTCGGGGTTCTTTCTTTGAACCAAAAAAATCTGCTCAAACAAAATATAGGAACTTCCCATGAAATTGGAGTGATCGGGTGGAAGTATTATTCCTATATTACAGGTTCCTCGATTTGAACATTCCAGGAATGAGTCGCTCCTAGAATAAGTACATTGAACTATACTGCATGCTTGAACTCCAATGTCCTAGGATTCTGGTATCTGGCACATCTTTATAATGAACTCCATTCCAACATGAGATTTTAAAATGCATCATTGAACCTCGTAACATCATCAAATTTTTTTGTAAATACAATTTTCCTGACTGTCCATACCTAAATTTTGCATCACAATCTATATCCCTTGCAATCACAAATTCCACACATTAAATCCCTTTTAAAGAAAGAAAACATTCATAACATCTCATGTAAATAAAGCCATTATCCAAATTTTAGTATAAAATCTTGTAAATAACACGCTTTCTAGTATATCATAAATCCTCATGGGTATGTGCAGGATCATCATGGAAAAAATAGGCCCTTAAGTGGCAAAAAATTTAGAAAAATAAGAATTAGGCAACTTGACATAAAAATTTGAATAAGTTATCTATATTATTTCAAAAATATGTAAGAATAGAATCTATAGAAAATTGATTGTAGTTTCTAAACTACTAGGTTTATTTTAAAAAAAAAACTATTTGGTGAAAATTTGAAATTTCAATGCATTAGTACTTAAATTTCGGGAAAAATAAGTAGGTGTTTGTCGACCACCCTAATCACAATAAAATTATAATAATTTTTATAATATTTTAGATATAAGTAGAGGACTCATGTCCCGATGTGATGCATATTTTTTTGTAATTTTTTTCCAAGTAAATAATTAATTATGAATTTTTTATTACAACTTTTGAAAAATATAAAAACCCGTATGTCTGACCACTTTAACTTTGTCAAAAATTCATGAAATTCAATTTTTTTAATCCTATAGTATGCAAAGTATAGAATGTGATGCATGTTTCAGATTCAAACAATTTCATACTATTTGAAAACTATAGATGTTTTTCAATCAGCCTATCAATCAGGACTTTAGTCATAATTCAAATAGAAAATGAATAATAATTATTTATTAAATTCAAAGTAAAGCATAATTTATATTGGTGGAAAGCTAAGAAAATCCTTTAAAAACCCTTTTCGTTTCATCAATTTTGGGTAAAAAAAGCCATTAGCCACATACCCTACACATACCCATCATATCACCACTTTTTGGCCCATCATGATCCTACACATACCCTCACATATATACCGGATTACCAGAATCATTAGATAATCTCAAAATTTTAAAATTTTCATTTCACATTGCAACCTGGTACCTAGTACCTAGTATTCACCTTTACCCATGAACTTTCCCAGACTTTGCTTATACTGGAGTTCCCTTTTACCGAACTCCACTTTACCAAAGTACAAACATCATACCATAGCCTTTCATTCAAACTTGCATTACCTTTCATCTTTTCAAAAGTTTCTAGTACCCGGTATCTGGTGCTTGAAACACTTACATTATGAAGTAATTTTATATTAAATATTTCTCTTTGCTCTTCACTTCCTATGATCTTTCAATTTGCTAGCTCCTGCCATTAGAGTTAGTTTTTCACTTGGGTCCCCAAGTCTTTCAATCTTGGGGCATGTTGTGAGACCACATAACACATCCCTTATCAACTCTTCACCTTGCCTTACCAAGTACTCCATCCATTCTTAAAACTTTCCTACCTTATGGCTAAGCACCATAATAGCATCTACCTACTCCTTGGACATTAGCATTAGATTTTTTGATAATTCAATCTGTGACCGACCAGATTGAGCTAGTGACTTGATGAAATTATCTAGGTAAGAAATTCATTCCTTTAATTCTCTTTTCTTTAGCTTATTATTCTTCACTCGGGTGACAATCATTTCTAAATTTACCTTCATCTCTTCTAACTCATGTCCACATGATGAATGTCCTACATCAATTGTCATCACACTATAATCGCTAGATATTATTTAATGCTTGCTCTTCTCTCCTACTGGAGTAGCTATCTAATGAGTTCTTCCTCCATCCGTATTCCTTTTTACATGTATTTTCTTTGGTCTAACTCTAGGTTTAGGGGTTTCTATTCCTTGCATTAAACTTTTGAAATCTAGAGACACCAATTCCACCTCCAATGTTGGAGCCAATTGCCTGACTAACCAATCAGGTGCTTCTTCATTCTGCACTGCCTCTTTAGTATACCTTATTCCTGATGATTGGCATGTTCAGGAACTTCCTCTCTCAAAATTTCAACATTGCATGTCACAACCTCCATAACCTTAACATTCTCTATCCTCATCGACATGGATTCTCGATTACCTTGATTTGTCACTGTCTCTTTCTCCTCAAGACTTACATTTTCTTATCATGCCCTATTTTCAACATCAGTCCTTGGAGAACTCTTTTCCTATTGTCCTGAAACATCAAGATTCTCATCATTTATTGGTTCATCACCCAAGGTCTATGAGGAATCTATACCTTTGTGAACTTATCCCATCTTTCTCCTAGTTTCTTAGAAGTATGTGGTTGCTCAACAATCTTTTTAGTTCTTCCTTATGAAAGCTGATCCTCAATTATATCTTCTTCATTAAAAATATGAATGGGGCTCTTACCTGCAGTGTCCACTATTTCTTTCACATTTACTTCCTTATGGTTTCCCACTTATGGAGCGAGTGATCCTATTATAAAATATTCTTCTTCTCTATTTTCAAGATATCAACCTATATCTGACACTTCTTCCACTATCAGTTGCATCATTGGATCTCATTTTGATTATTTTTCCTTAATTTTTTTCATCCTAGTAGTCATTTTCTCAAGCTACACCCTAAATTCTTCTTCAATTAGGTCAATATTTTCTTCTTGAAATTTAGGATTCCCTCTTAAAGCTTGTCTTATTTCCACCATATTGATCAAGGGTGGAGAAGTAAATATATTTGTTACCTTCTATGATGCATACCTTGTCTTAGCATGTATCTATGTTCTCATTCTCACAACCTCACTAGTCATAGGCTGAGCTCTTGGCTTTGCAGTGGAAGAAAATGCTTCCTTCAGTGTTTCCATTATATTGGCCAAAGTGGCCACAATTTCTTTGCGCTGGCTAGCTGGCCATGATGCCATTGAAATTATCTGGCTTGAAGTATCAGGAGCTTCCTCCCCACCTTGCTCAGTTTCCTTTGTTCCTACAACCTTTCTTTTCTTTTCAGAAATCCCTCCATACCCCAATTCCTTTACCAACTTTTGCTTTCTTTTAACATTGTGTGGCCATATCAACTCTATCCTAGCTTTTTTAAGTGCCTCGACATAACCATTAATCTAGTACTGAGTATATGTCAATATTTTTTTAGAATCTATTCAATGGTTACTACCTCCTTTGTATAATCTAGGTCAGGGATGGGTTCATCAAAAACTTTGTCTGAATCATACACTTGATTCAACACATCTCCATTATTAGTATCTAATTGTTCTGGAACATCATGACTTTCAAAAACCTTTGTTTCTCCTAGTGTCAACCTCTTGTATGAACTCTTCCTCACATCATGATCATCATCACAATTCAGAAAAAAATCCTCCAAATGATAAACATGAGTATACTTCTTTCCTATTTTCTTTGCAAGGGTTTCCTCCAGATCATACTTTTTTCACTAAGGTGTAAAGATCTCCAACCCATAGAGTTTCAACTCCTCCTCGCACATATCAACACTTTTGGTCCCAATGCACTTATAATTCCTAATTGTGATAAGGAATTTAACATAAAAAAATTTGCACGTGCTTGTGTAAAAATAGCATGAGATGGTTGCACCTATCTCACAAGTTCCAGTAACAACATTTTTTCTATTGGGTACCTAGGTAACATGAAGGGTATTTTGTAAATCCTTCTACCCTGATATAAGTGAAATTAGGGAATTGAATATACATTCCCCCAATAGATCAGATAACACTTTGTGCTTCAAGGGATAATCTTTTGGCTTTGTCTCCTTCCATTAATCTCACTAGCTTCATAGAAAACACATCATTTACCCTTCGATAATGCTCCTGGTACTGGTGGATAGTAACCTGGGGCATATGAGCATAAATACAATTATTCCTTGGCTCTCTTCCTAGGGTACCAACTCTGTTCAATCCTTGTATATTTTCCCTAATGGTATAGGAATAGACAACATATGAAGACATGTGGTGAACCATTGGGTGTCTACGAATGCCATTATTTGTTCAAGCAGCTTATCATTGATAAAATTTCCCCAATGAATATGCATAGGGCCTTCCATCATTTTCACTATAAGCTCAAACATCTAGGGTTTGAATTTGCTGGCATCTTTTCATCCAACTATCTTGCTCAATAGGGTTATTATGTCTTGAACCTCCTGAATAAATTTCAACCTCAGAATTTTCCTCATATTCTTTGTGGGATTCTCTTGGAACCATGTCCAAATCATAAACTTTCTATTTTTTCTTTTGCATCCAAGTATGTTGTGGAAAGGACCTACATATCTAATGGATTCATCAATTTGAATGTGGGGAGCCTAAATGTGTACACAATGCCCTCTATGGAGAGGTCTACATATAATCTTCGTTCTTTCTTAATTACCCTCTTATTTGGGTCATACCATCTAATACATTGCAGTACCAGATTAGGGATTCCATTCACCAACAAGAACCCTCCTACCAAATGTAATCCACCTGCAACAATATTCCTGGTGCACTGAGAGGCATCTTCTTGCTAAGTCCTCATAGTGAATTCATGTTCACTAGATCCCCCTGGGTGAGTATCTATAACTATCCCACCAACCGATATAGCTTGTGAAATGGTAAATTCAAATTCCTCATTTATTTTCTTCTTCTTGGAAGTTCTCATATTTTTTTGATTTCCTACATTATTAACAAATATGTGCCTTGTGTGCGAGTTAGGGTTAAATTCAATCATACATTTTTAGTAATTCATGAAATTTCCTTATGACATTTAGAGTTTACAATTAGGTTAAATTATTTAGAAATAATTAGTGTTTTAACTACCTAACTAGTGGTAATGCTATTTACCTAGAGCCATGCATGCATAAAAGAATTAATGAAAATTCAGTTACTAGAAGAGTACCTGATTTCACTGATAATGTGATTGAATGAACACAGGTTCAAACCCTGGTAATAGTGTTCTTCAATGTTTTGAAACTTACACTTCCTTGTGCACCACAATCTTGGTTTTAATTCTTTGATGTCCTTACAAGTGAATAGCCTAGCACAAGTTAGAGTGTTATGGAAGTAGCTTCATACTTGAGGTGGTTCCAAGAACCTATGTTGTTTTCCACCTTCATTAATTTCTTTTAGTATTCATTAACTACCCTTAATAAAAGTGCAATCATGGTAGATTAGTGTTCAAATTATGAACTCCTTGATTCCTATGTAGGGGGCCAATGTGGCACACTTGCATTTCACTTTAATTATTACAAGGAAAAAGGCCTTAGAGGAAGCGTCCATCTTGGATGCTAAATAATTGACAATTAATAAGGTTTGAATCATTTGACACCAAGCTTTGAAGAATTAACAAGAGACAAAAATTTTTCTTGCCAGGTCCATGAGGATTGGGTGCAAAAGGTACCCGAGACTAGGTTCAAGTGATACCAATTTGGTTTGAAATGAAACTTATGCAAAAAAAATTGGTCTTTGGGCCAAAAGAAAAGAAAAGCCACTATCAGGCTAACTAGAGAAAAAAGTTGACACACAAACACTGGGATAATTTTACCTAGGTGACAACTTACCAGGCATAACAACTAGCCGATAAAAAGTGAAACTTGTAGAAGATACACTATGCTTAGAGAAATGACACCCAATACCTAGGATCCAAGAATATGGCTGGTTAATAAGGTTGAGGAAAATATTTTGTAAACACTCCAAGTACGTTGAAACAAGAAATTTCGTTGGGAACCGAGCAAGTTGGATCAATATCCCATCATTTTATCATTTCCTCTGAAAGCAATACACCAAAGCAAGCAAAAAGCAAAGCAAAGGGGAAAACAACAGAAAAAGAGGGATCCACATTTTTCTTGAAGAAAAAAATGGAGCATGCTATGAGACCACACAACAACTAGAAACCAAGAAAACCAAACAAAACAATGGAAAGCCAATTCCAAAAATAAGAACCATACTTCAACTTTCTACAATTATTGAATTATAAAAAATTAGACCCTCATTTTGACATTCCTTTCACTTTAATCGGCATAATAAATTTAAATTTCACTAAGCTCACATGTGTGCAAATGATTTATTCTTCTACAATAACTTTATAGCATAAAATATGTTTTCATTGACCTACATAATTTGGTAATTCCCTTTTAAGCCAACCTTGGATAGAGCCTTGTTGCCAGTCAAGCATCCATAGCCCTAGCAAGGTTATCTCTGTAATTCCCCCAAACATATATCTACTACCAGTCAGGCATCTATAGCCTTGATAGAGATATTTAGATAGCATAAAGAGTTGAATTTTCTCTTTTGATATTTCTTTGATATTCATTTTCATTTTTTTTGTTTGATATTTCATTGTAAGCTCTTTTGCTTCAACATGCAAACAATGAAGCTCGCTATTAGGTTGGGAATTATAGTGGTGTAAAATGATACATTTTGATTTTTCACTCGATTCAAACAACTACTATCCCAAATTTAGTAGAATGATTTAAGTATGGGTTTTTGTCGCTCAACATCAACTGAATGATTTATGCAAACTAAAGTGAATGGACCAAAAAAATTCCCCAATCATCTATAATTAAAGAACTATTTCTAGTCAATGTACGAACCACATTTCTAGAGTTGACATTCTATTATTTTAAATACCTCCAAAGGTTGCTAACCATTTCATACCCTAACAAAAAAACCATAAAAATAAAAAAAATAAAAAGAAAAGAGCACAAAAATCCCAAACAAACTATTTACAAATTTACAAAAAAGTCCAGCGACCAACACTAGGCTTGAAAATAATGTTTCAGGAACTGCCCATTGATGGGCAATGGAACATCTTCTCCGGTTAGAGTTTTGAACCTGTAAGTGCTATCACCTAAGATTTCAAATACTTACTAAGGACCAGTCAATAACTTTTCAAACTTACCATGTTCACCCTTACGCTCATGGGCTTTGTCCCAAGATAGGACTAATATATTCTAAAAGTTTTTATTCTATCCCTTTTTTCGAATCAACATTTTACCACAAACTGATGCCTAGCAAAATGATCTATTGCTCTAGTACACTTTTCATCTAAATTCATCAATCATAACAATTGAACTTCAGTCTGGTCATCTAATCTAATATATTCTTGAGCAATTTACCAAGCAAGGATCTTTAAGTTTATATGAAATACAAGATCTATCCCATAGACTAAGTGGTAAGGGGAATTCCCCAATGTAGATTTCATTCTGGTACAATCTACCCAAAGGGAAAATTTCAATAGGGAATGCAATTCCCTAGGATATTTTTTAATTAGCCTTCTAATTATGTCCAACAAGTTCTTTTTTGATGATTCCACTAATCCATTTCCTTATGGGTAATAATTAGATAAAAATTTCAACGTTATACCATATTCAAATGCTTAGATAAAAATTTCAACGTTATACCATATTCAAATGCCCAATTAGAAATTTTCAATCAAGAAAAAGTGGGGCCATTATCACATACCAAGGCATATGGTACTCCAAACATAGTAATAATGTTTTCCTCTAGGAAATTATTTACCAATTTTGTGGTGCATTGCTTATTATTTAATGTTTTGGTCCACTTGGTGTAATAATCAGTAGTGGTTAGCACATACCTATGCCTTGCGAATGATGGTGGGTTAATTGTGCCAATGAAGTCTAACCACCATTGTGAAAAAGGGTGCATCTCCATCATGGGCTGCAATGGATGTAAATTAAATCTTCCTTCGTCTGCAATGGTTTGGTATGTATAATAGTGCTTTACATGCTCATATGTGTCTTTGAAAATAGTTGGCCAGTAGTAGTCAACTCTCAGAATGAGGTGTATAGTGGCCAAGGGTGCTCTGTGAGCTCTGCCAAACCTGTCATGTAGTTCTTCTAGCACTTCACTCACTTCTCTCTAATTTAAACATCTCAAATAAATCCCTTTATGATTTCTCTTGAACATAACCCCTCCTTTAATCTTGTAGCTCTGGGCCATAATTTTTAGGGCTCTTCTTTGATTCCTCTGCATATGGTCTAGGCAATTTTTACTAACCGGATAGTACCATATATCTGAATACTAGTCATCTTGGTATTCTATATCCAAAGTATACTGCTAGCTAGAAATTTTTGGATCAATCTTAGTGATGGATTTAACTAAGGAATGCTCACAAACTAGCTTCATGGGTATGATTTCTAAGTCAAACTCTTGCAAAATCATGACCCATTTAGCTCTTTTTCTCCAAGCTCACTCTATTTCAGCAACATCTTTACTCCTGCATTAGGCACAATTTCCTTAACTATACTCCTAAGAATGTAGTGTCAGAATGTTCTTACTTCCTTGACCAAAGAAAAAGCTTGTTTCTCAATATCTATATATCTTAGCTCCATTTCTCTGAAGGGATCACTTATGAAAGAAATTGGTTTTTCCTCTTTGTTCTCACCTCTTTGTGTTAGTGTAGCTCCACATGTATGACTAGAAGCAAAAGAGTAAATATAAAAGGGTTTAAGATCATCCAAACTTACCAGCATTGGTGCTTCTGTGATTGTAGCTTTCATGTTCTCGAAGGTGAGTTTGGTCTTGTTTTTCCACTTTATTTTGACATCTTTCAACATATCATTGAGAGGTTTCACTATCTCGACAAATCCCGTGATAAACTTTTGGATGAAATTGATCTTGTTGAAGTATTAATTTAATTATTTCTTATTTCTCGAGGGATGTAGTTTGAGTAAGGAACTCACTCGATCTGGATCTATTGAAATACCTGTTTCAGAGATAATTTATGTCCAAGTAGTTTTCCTTCAATCACCCCAACATACACTTCTTAGGGTTTAGTGAAACTCTGTATGTTTCACATTTCTATAATATTGTTTTGAGATCACGAACATGATATCCTCTATTCTTAGAAAACACCGTGAGGTTGTCCATATAGATAATAATGTACTTTCTTACAAAGTATCAAAAGGCATAATCCATAGCTCTCTAGAACGCGGTTCCAACATTTATTAGTCCAAATGGCAACCTTCTATAAGTGAAAGTTCCCCACTTTATGGTGAACATTATCTTCATCCTATCCTCCTTCACGAAAATTACTTGGTTATACCCAAAGAATCCTTCCATGAAGGACATCATCTAAAAACCATTAACAATTTTTAGTACTTCATCTAATGAAGGTAGGGGATAGCTGTCCTTTTAAGATGACTTGTTAAGATTTTGGAAATCCACACACAACTGAATGCCTCCATTCTTCTTTCTAATGGGCACTAGATTAGCCACCCAAGTAGAATGCCTAATGGGAAAAATGATCCTAGTTGAGAGGAGCTTTTGTACTTCTTTTAGGATCAAGGTTTCTAGAAGTGCATTCACATGATGTTTTTGCTAGAAAACTTTTGCATCAGGTTTTAGTGGGATTGTGTGAGTAATAATAGAAGTGACATATGTCTTTAACTCTTCATATGTCCATGCTATAACATTATATTAATCCCTAAGTTCCTAGGAAATATTTCTTTATTCTTCCTTAGTACATGGTGGCACTCTCAAATTTTGCAAATTTGAAGTGCCTATATTGAAAAGTTTGCACTTGTACACTCAAAAGTGCACCTGAAAAACTCTGCCTAAGTGACCTACTTTGGGAGGTCACAATTTGGAGCTTGTTGAGTTTCGTGAAAATACCTTTGTGGACCCAATCATGTGACACATGTGAGAAAGCATGTCAATTTTCAGCTTCCCACGATGAGTTTTGTCAGGGTTTTGAAAAGTGAAGCTGAAGGGTTTTGATAGTGTTTTGTTGTTTGCAAACTTTCAGTTATGCAAAGTAGCCTCCTGTTTGAGATGATATTTCACAATTGGATTGTTGTCAAGTCAAAAATATTGCTGCTCCCCATTCTCCATATATTCATGTTCTCCCATGTCAGGTTTCAGAGCTTCATAATCTGATTTACTATTTTTACTAGGCCAAAAGAAAACACAATTTGTTCAGTTTTGCACCTACATTTTTTGAAACCTTTCAAAGAGGTCAACTTCGACCTTCAATATTTCTTAATGAATGATGATTCAAGAAAATCCCTCTTGCATGCATACTCAGTGTACCTAAATGAGCTTATGTTTCTAGTGGAAGCTTCCTAGAATTTGATTTGACATTTTTCAAAAGTGGTGACTTTGAGAGCACTGATTGGTTCTAAGCATGGAAAAGTTGCAGAAATGCCTAAGTGAGCAACTTTGTAGATTAATATTTTTCACCTCAAGATCTCTTTTTCTAAACCTTCTTTTACAATCTATTCTTGGGTCAAATGACTACATTCCTGTTCAATTTCACGCCTCTAGGATAAGTTTTGATGGGATTTTAATTGTTTTCTAATTGCGAAATGGCGAAAAATGGTGTTCCAGAAAATGTCAAATTTTGCAAATATAAGGACAACCCATTTCTTTTTTTTGGTTTGAAACCTCTATAGATCCATTTTCATCAAGACTGGAGGTCATTCGATACATTATTTTAATGTACTTTTGTCACAGCTAACACGTCCCAGGGGCCAGTTTACAAAGGAGGTACCTAAATTTTAAGGGCTAAGAAAAATTGGAGGAAATCAGTTTACTCTAAATAATTGATCATGATCCTACACAAATTTTCAGGGTTCCAGGTCTCCTGATTTTCCTGTAATAAATTTCTCCATTTGGCTTGCAAGCGGAATTAAATTTTTACCTAGTTCTAATGTTTTAAATGTTTATATTTAAAACATTTTGAAATATCTCAAGATGATTTTAGGTCATTAATTTCTTCAACATTTGAATAGGAGGAAAAAGAAGTTTTAATTCTTTCATTTCATTGGCTAGAAGCTCTCAAATAAACTTTGAAAAAATTCAAATCTTTCATGCCATCGCTCATCATGGCTTCTCTGTAAAAATGAAAATCCAAACTGGCGATCATTTGTTTTCCAGCGATGGACATAAAAGAGATAAAACCATTAATGTTTGACCAACATCAACATCCATCCAAGCACAGAAAAATAGAGGTGAGGATTTGAAAATCTGGCGTACATCTGAAGGCAAGAAGGGAGTGAATGCATGATTTTATGGAATGAACACAGGGTATTCATTAAATGGATTTGTTGAAAGGGCTCAAACCCTGTAAACCTAGAGTGCTAGTTGAAAAATAAAGACATGTATGCTATGTGTGGAATCATTCACAAAACATGGGAACTACTTACTAACGCATTTTGAACAAATCTGGTTTTAGGAAATGCCATGGTTGAAGGATATGTCCAAGAATGAATCCATTGAAAAGGGCTTTAGAAATTTTCAAGTAAATGCAATTCACATAAGTCTCAGCACAGAGAAGAGGAAATTCTATTTTGTCACCACTCCCCAATTTCATCTAGTTCAAGCACATGGTTGTATGTGTCTGCAGTAAAACGTGATCTCTTGGAGCAACCATTGTGTGTTTTGAAGAGGTCGATGCTCAATGAATGCAGAAGCCATTGAGAGTGATAAATGTTCATAACAGGTGTATGAGGATGCTGCCTTAGGAAATTCACACAATGAATGGAGGAACCGCCATGGCTACATGAGAGAAGCTGCGAAGGGAGGAGTTAGGGTTTTTTCCCTATTGCCCGTCGCCACTCCTTGCTTCTTTTTTCAAACTAAACCGGTGATGAGTGATAGCCTCCATCACCCATCATGGGTTAGGTCCTCAAATTGGAAGGTGAAGAGGAGATGCACAGGAGGCTAGAGATAAAGGGTGGTGGGCCCTAAAACATTAAATGTTTTCAATGTTTTAAATAGTGCTCGATGAATTAAATGGTGAGAATATAAGCACGAGAATAGTTTGATTTTCCATGGTAAAAATTTTAATGGGTTTTTATTTCTTTTAAAGGGAAAAGTAAGTTGTAAAAGAATAATGCAACATGAATGATGGAAATATTAGGCCCCACTTGAAAAGGTAAATATTTTAAAAGTGAGGTAAATAAGTATTGCTAAGTAAAAGATTTTGGAGCTTTTCACTTTTGTAAAGGAAATTTTTTACAATGTGTAAGGATATACACGGGAAGGAATTTTATATGCTGGGAGTGAATATGAGGACATGGGTAAAATTTGGTTACCAAATATTATAATACTTTAATGCTTTCATTCCAAAGTAAGTATTTTAGAAATAAGGTGGGATATATTTTCCTCTGCTGAGCATGGTGAAAATTAACTAAATCAAAAGCACTATTTTGAGGCATGATTAATATTGTTGGGAGATAAAGTGAAGTGCGTAGGAAATAAGAAGTAGAGGTAAAAAATATTTTACAGATGAGAAGAATTTTTGCAGCTCGGTGATATGAAGGGTCAAATGAATGTGCAAATTTAACCTCCTGGATATGTAAATGAAATTGAAATTGATTTTGAAATGAAGGCCAATTGAAATGAAATGTAATTTTCCAATAGCCTGAGGCTTGTTTTCTCCTTAATGTATAAAAGGAATTCAAGGCTATTTGGTAGGGGTTTTTTGTCAAATTCTAGATCTAGAAAATGTATAGTAAGAGCACATAAATATATTTTGATTTTGTAGCTTAGGCTTTGGGTTAGATGAGTAAATTTTGTCAAATATGTGGCTTTTGAGCATACCTAAATATAAATGTTAATATCTCAATCTTGTTGTCTCTCCATTTTGACATTGTGCATGAATTATTAATGGATTTGGATTAAGGATCTATTCGTTAATTGTCTTAGTCTCTCACTTTGAAATATGATTTAATTGTTTGTCTGATCTAATGGATGAGTTAAATGCTTTAGTTAAGTCGTTGATTCATTCTTTTGTCATTTGGATTTGGTAAGTAGTCACAAGAGCTTGGGTGTTAATCTTTAAATTGTAAGGCAATTGCAAAGATTATGGATGTTCAAGATTAAATATGCCTTGTAGTTCAGTTTGCTTCATTTTGACTCCATGCCCTGAAATATGGCACTAATCTGAAAGTTTTGAATGTGTTTCCTCATATGCTTTTGGTTTTTGATTTGAGAAAATCACTCATAAATATAATTCAAATTGACCTACCTAAGTTGTTGTATGAGAATTCTCAGCTTTGAGTTGTTTAATCTTTGAAGGAATTGGAAACTTTTTTAAAGATTTCTTCTATTCAACATTAAATGAGAAAGTATATGCTTGATATGCAATGTATATGGAAAATTTGTGAAGGAATGTTATAAATACATTGTGGGATCACCCTCCTGGGTTTTCTAGAGCCTAAAGTGCAAGAGGAAAGCTTAATTTTCTCTCGTTCATTGGCCTAACCTCTTTTAGGTTGCTAATCATTGGAATCAAAAAATATATAGGTTTCCTTTAAGATTTTGTTGGTATTTAAAAGAGCCAATAGAATGGCGACTCTACTAGGGAGAAACAAAGAAGTATCCATTTGCATAGAGTCAAACATTTTGAGGATTTGAACATCTTTTTTTAGATAATTGTAAAGTTCTTGGACCTAGAAAGGATTTTGTTGCAGCAAAGATCAAAGGATTTATGAGTGACTCTGCAAATAGAAAAAACCCAGAACGTGATTAACTGCTAATTGAAGTTTATTCCTCTGCCAAAAGAGGTGGCGACTCTATCTAAAGAACCATTTGAATTGTGAGGAAGATTCCCAGATTTGTAAAATTTGTAGTCAGGAAGAAAGGTTAACAATTGCTACAAAGTTTCCAAGTATTCTCATAACTTATAGAAAGCATTATTCTATTTGAAAGAAGTTTATGAGAAATTTTCAAGACTTAAGATGATAAATGGTTCCCTATTAGATGAAATTTCATTAAGAAAGGGAATAATGGTAGTTCTTTTCGTACTTCTAATGTGTAATATCTGTAATGATTTGAGAAGTATGTTTATTTTTGAATTATGCCTCTGAGAAAGCTTTAAGGCATAAAGATTCAATCTATGTTTTAGGATCATGGTTGAATTAGTAAATGATGCAATTGATAGCCATGTATGAATTTGATAATGATTGAATATGGATACGAGAGGTTTTCCTTGTAAAATAGCAAGTAAAAGTATGTAGGGAAAGCAATTTTTATCAAGCCCTCCAAGGGATTTTGTTATTGAAAGGTATATTTCCTTGGTTTTTAGTGGTATTAAAGGTTTCCCAAACCTGATTCCTAAAAATGTTAGGAAATATTTTCCCAAATTCATAGGGAAAATTTAGAATCAACCTCTAAACATCTACAAATATTCATAGATGTGATGGGGGATTATGAAGTGAATCATGAGGATGTTGTCATGAAGCTATTTGTTTAGTCTTTGAAGGATGATGCTAGAGATTGGTTTTCATATTTACCAACATGTTCTATAGCTTCATGGAATCAGTTTATGACAACCTGTGTTGAAGAATTTGGTGAAAGGGTAAATCCAAGCTTAGTAAGAAAGAACTTTATGGAAATCCATAAAAAGAAAGATGATTTGGTCCTTGTTTTCAATCTTCGATTTGCAAAGGAATCAGGGAAATTCTTGAAATTATAAGACCGAATGATGTTGAATGCCTGGTTGTGTATCTTTGATAATTTGATAGCAAGATTAGCTATCTATTAAGATACAAGGAGCCTACAAAATTACGTCAAGCATATCAGAATTCTATGGACATTGAGAACAATTTGAAATATTCGATGATGAAAGGGTATTTGGCTCTGAGTGTTGATTACCCCAACACACCTCATGCAAATAGAATTCAAGGATTAGATAATGGAAATGATTGTCAAGATGACAATGTTTTTGTTGTTATGATTTATCCATCATCAATGTATGAAGATCATAGTAAGCTCCAAGTGGAATGTCAACAAAATTTGAGCACTGTTGATCAAAAGTCTTTTCTGCAAGAATTGTATGAAATGAAGAGACACAAGGGAGAATCACTGTATAAACTATTTCTGATATTTTTGGATGCTTTGATAGAAGTCCCCAAAGATTTCAGACCTAAGGATTCTATGTGCATTGATTTGTTTTGCGAGATTTATGAATCTGGGTTGAGCACTTTGCTAGAGGAATTGAAGCCCCATAGCTTTGACCAAGTATCTGATTGGATAAAGATTGTAGAATCAAACAAGTGTGATTATGTACAAAATGTGGATTCTCAAAATAGAGACAACAACTGTCCTCTTGAGAAAAATCAGATAATAATGCAAAGAAGTGAAAAGAATATGTTGATTCAGAACATAATGTTGAATATGATGATGTTGATGAGTGCGCTTATTTCCCTTCTCTTCATAATTGTTTATATGAAGTAAATATGGAAGTCTTTGTGATACATGAAGAGGATGATGATGTACATGATGATGAAATAGGGGGTGCAATTTGGAATGATCAAGTAGCACATTGTGAAAAATATATGGATTTCAAGTCAACATTATTACCCATGGATGATATTGAAGAGCTTGCTGATTTATATGACAATACAGTTTCAGATTGTGTTGGTACTACAAAAATTCTCAATCCATGTGTGGATCATCCAAGAGATGAAAATAATGGTGAATCTCATGTTAGTGAGTGTGAAGTTAAGTACAACTACTTCTTGTTTGACGTTCCTTATTTTCATAATGTGAACATGGACATGTTTCCACCATATGTGAAAAGCATTTATGTGAAAGAAAATGAAAATTCTAGTTCTATTGCTAACGAGGAGTTTTCATCTAGTAATGAGCCTTTCACATTTGGGTCAGCACACATATCAACTGATTTTGCACATGATGTTTCCTATACACATGAGTATCTTTCTACTGTCTATGTTGATGTTGAATTTGTTGAGCCTACTCTTGAGGTATTTTGCATCAAGCTGAATGATGATGATGCACGTAATCTCCCCTTCTATGACAACAAGGTGTGCTCTGATACACTTGAACCGAAATGCCAAGAATTTGTGCTCATGCTGCAATAATCAATATAAGGATGCTCCAAAATATCCATCTTTTGTTTTTGACATATTCGAGGATGACTTGCATGGTGCAAAAAAAGTTGTTTATGAAAGTTTTTAGTTTGATGTGCATGTAAACACATAAAAATGACCTTGGCCTGCAAACTCTATTTTACCACTTTCGTCCTAGCATAATTATGACATTTAATTATGTCCTTGGTCCACATTCGACTATTAATTAAATAATTCATAATTATTTAATTAATTTATGTATGTTCATCTTCATGATTATTAAATAAATAAATTTTATTTATTTATTCAATACGTCACTAATGGTCTATTATCTTCTTACAATTAAATAAATTTCTTAATTTATTTAAGTCCTTATGTCTTCCTGATTATTAAATAAATGAATCTTATTTATTTATGTAATATGTCACTAATTCTCATAATTAAATAGATTTATTAATTTATTTAATTATTGATCACAATATCTAAATTAAATAATTATCTTTAATTATTTAATTTCCTTATTTGACATTTCCCTCATTTTAAATAAAATTAATTATTTAAAATGGCCTCACATGCTAACTGTCACTTCATTTTAGTAAATAATCTGAAAATCGATTATTTATTGTCACACAAAATCCATATTTTGAATTAATTTAATTCAAAATGGTACTCTTCTTCCAAAAATCAAGTAATTAAGCAAATTCTTGATTTTCCAAATCTACTTTTCAGTTCAACCTTTATCCTCTTGATTTTTTGAATCTTACAAATCAAGCAGTCTTTATCTTCTTGATTTTCAGAAATCTTTATCTTTTTAGCTAATTATCACATTTATTCTCGACCGCCAATTTGATTTTCTCAAATGACATCTCGACCAATCATTTAATGATTTTTCCCTAACCTTGATTAGGGATTGTCACATGAAATATCGTCCACTGATTTTAGGCTTCCGTCAGCTTTCAATCTCGTTCGTTTGTCCAAAATTGCATTTTCTATAAAATTCCAATTTTGCTCATATTCTGGGATCACTTCATTATTCTAACATATTTATGCTTAGATTTTACTCCCATACTTGGAATTTAGTTTATTGAATTGGATTATTTTTCATAGGCATTATAGTCATTTGTCACAGTCATAGGCATAGTCATTATTTGTCATTCAAATCCTTCAAAACTTGCATTGGACATTTTCATAGGCATTTGCTCACATACACAAATTTGAGGGCAACAATCACAATTGTTGCAAGCTAGAAGGTGCTATGGAAATGAATCATGGAAGCAATGAGTAATAGGTATAACTGTTTTAATTTTCTTAAGATTTCAATGTATTTCATAGCTTCTTTGGGTTTTGTTTATTAATCTAATCTGCTAACCTACCTGAAAATAACCCATTGATACATTGGTGAACCCAACTTGTTATTTTTTTTGCTTCCATATGGTTTTTAGTTTTCTATCTTTTTTTTTGTAGGTACAGGTATGGAATGACGCATTCAATATTTTTTGAGCCACATCCACTATGTCGCGACACATTCGATAGCTGAAACACCGCACTCGCTATGGTGAGCCAAAATCATAGTTGGGAAAGACACATTTGACAGACCGAGCTGCATTTGAAGATTCAATTGATGCATCTTCCTGTTAAACCAAAATGTGGGAATGTGATGCATTTTCTACATAGAGAGACGCATTCACTTTGTTGTGACGCATTTTTCTGGTAAAATTTCTTTTCAAATTTTGCATTTGGGTTTTTCTATTTTTTGTTCTTGGTTGTTTTACATTCTGGTTTTCTTCTGCATTATGATTTTCTTCTACATTATGCCTAGCATAGGGTTTTTTCATGTTACTAATATTTTTTTGCATCGTGTGGTGGTTACATTTTGTGGGTCCAAGACTAGTTGATAAAACTCCTAACTTGTGCTTTTGCAAGTTCGAGTGTCCAAGAATTATTTCAAACCATTGTGCTTGTTATTTTTAGAATAGAAAACATTTCTTTTGGTGCATTTAAATTAAGCATGCTTTCAATTCTATCTGATTGTGTTTGAAAGTGGTAGGTGAATATGCTCTCACCATGTACAAACTAGGTGATCAAAAAGTCAGACCCACTTTGTTTTGTGTAACCCTAATGCAATAATCGTAGTATCCTCTCCCCTTGCGCAATCATGCAATCCTGGGTGTAAGAGAAATGGTTATTTCCTCTAGAAATTGGGCCTACCAGGGGATTTCATCACCTCTAGGTGACTCAAATTGACAATGGAACTAAAACAAAGCTACCTTTGATTGGTATATAAATGTGAATCTTAAGGGAAAACCTAAGATTACGAGTGCAGATGTGTCATACAGACCAAGTAGTACTCCCCAAAACCCTGTTGAGCTTAACCTCTTTAGGATGGAGTGCCTCTTAAATGGAGATTAATCTTGTGCCCCATGTATGTCCACTCAAATGGGGGTCCCATATTAAACACCATTGTTTAGTAGCCAAAAACATTCTATTTGCTAGCACAACACCAGTCAGTGTGAAGGCATCCACATCTTTGCAGTTTGTAGTAGAGGTGATCAATTTTCCATGGGAGTTTCATGGGGGTTGGAAGCTTGATTGGCCTGAGAATAGAGTGCACTGTAAGGGGGAGCCCATGCAACCAAGCTTCTGAATTCACACACTACTAATATGCAGCTAGGGAAACCCACGTGGAATCTAGCGGATACTGTCCTGGCTTAACCATAGGATTGTACTTGTTCTCTTTTGTGTTTGATTACTTTCAAAATATCATTTTTTCTAAGTGTTTTTTGGTTACTAAAATGACACAAACAACACTCCAACATCTAGAAACAAATAGTCAATCTTTAAACAATTTAGGTTTTTGACCAAAACATCAAAAAAATTAACTTTTTACATTTTGCACCACATCTGTTAAACCACAATCGCTTTGAAGCACCACATTTGATAGTCTTTGCAATGCATCTGCTCTGCTAAAACACATTTTCTAGTCCAAACACCACATTCCTCTGTCATGCACCATATTTTCTATATTGAAAGTTGCATTTGCTATATTTGTAATGTCTAGAAAATGTAGAAAGAAATAGATCAGAGCAAACATGCAATACAAATCTAAATGCAATCTAAGTTATATCAACAAAGTAAAAAGGAATTCAAAACGTAAATAAAGAAACAATCTCATCCAATCTACATTCTTCCATGATTTATCTCTATTGTCCTTCTCTATTTTTCTTGTACTAGTATAATTGCCCTCAGATTTTCAAAGTTTCGTGCAAGTATAGCCTATGATAATGATTTAGAAAAACATTGAAGATTCAAGATAGGTGCTCCAAAAATTCATAAGATTTCAAGAGAGATACATGATATCGAGAGAGATTGGAAGGATGAAGACCAGATCAATTTATAGAAAATTGATTATTCGAATGACAGGCCAGGATTGAAAGATCAACGAATGGTTGAGATTGACTAATTAGTCATGCATTCTGATAACAATTAGTAATGACATGAGTGATATAAATTATAAATAGAATTAAAGATTAAATAAATGATTTAATCTTCCAGTTTGGTATTTGAAAATAGAAGAATTATGTTTGCATGACAAAGATAAAGATGGATTAAAGCAACTCTTGTTCGAATGCATGCACAAGGTTTAATTAATTAAATAGGAATATTTAATTAATCTGCATGTACATGCAAATGAGTTACATCTATATGATTGAATGATTTGAAGAAGAGATTACTCGAGAAAGCCACTCAGACATTAAATCAAGAGTTAACTGAGCGATTAAAATAGATCTTTGAGTCGAGTAAAAGTGAATACTTAGATAACTCACACAATTATCTAAATATAGAGGAATGCATTAAAATAAAATTCATGAATAATAATTTATTTAATTCAAGATTTGATATTTGAAAAATAATTAAATAAATAAGATTTATTTAATTAAGTGATGAAGGGATTTAAATGAATAATTAAATAAATAAAGAATTTATTTAATTATAGTTGAAGTATGATAAAGAGTAAATTAAATAAGAATTTATTTAATTTGACAAGAAGGATAAGGCTAATTAGTAACATAATTAAATAAAAAGTGTTTATTTAATTAATCAAATAGAATAAAGAAAGTGTGAATTAATTAAATAATTAAGATTATTTAATTAATAGAAGAAATGAAGACTATAGAGAATAATTAAATAATTGACATTATTTAATCATGACCATGAAGAATACGAATTATGAAGAATATTGAAGTCGTAGGCTTAGACCAAATTTCGGTGTCTACATTTGCCCCTCTTTGATACAATGCCATTTCGACATTGTGTCAAAGAAAATCAATCAAAATATGCCCCATTAATGCCCCAGTGTAGAACAGGTGAAGGTATGCCCCCTCGGGAGGACAGGCAGGTTCAAAGAACATGAGTGTGCTCTCGAAATTGATGAGAGAGCTAGAAGATGAAAGAAAGGAAAAAAGGATAGAGGAAAATAGATAATGGTGGTGAAGATGTAGAAAAGAAGAAATGTTAGTGCAAAAAGACAGATGAATAATAAAATACCATGATGTTAGTATTAGCAATCTTCAATGTTTCGTTGTATCACCAAAGGCGTTGCACTTTATCATCATTGGGCGGGACTAATACAAATGGAGAAAAACACCATGACATGACATAGATCAAGGTGTGCAAGGTCATCTACTTGCTAACAACAGATAGTAGCAGACAAGGATTGTCATTAACTCATACTAAGGGCACAAGTTGCCCCAGTCTTTTTGTCAAGACAAACCATAGACAACAAACAAAGTAAAAAATGGGTCATGAGACGTCATCGCTCCTCTAAATCCTTCATGGGACATCCTTGAGGAAACTAGTAACATGACTCAAAAATCAAAGTTAAAAGACAATTGACAAAGAATAGTCAAAGAAAACAGAATTCTGATACATTGTTGCTTCTCTAAATCCTTCATGGGACATCCTTGAGAAAGATGGTAACATAATTCCCATCATCAAGTCAAAGAAAAATGATAAAATAAATAAGCCATAAAGTCATAAAGCCAATAAAATATTTTCCAAAACTAGATTTGTTTGTTTGATTCGTTTTGATTGATAGAAGGATTGATTGATAGAGCCTAATTTCAGGAGATACACATACTAGATAAGACTTTGAGTCTGGTTTCAATGTTATGACTATCTGTATAAGGCATGACAAAGCCTGGTTTCAAAAAGACATGTATCGTATAAGATGTTGAATCAGATGTCGTTGATGTGATAACCTGCATAGGGCTATGTTTGATTTTTTGAAAATGTCGATTATGCAGGAAGGAATCATCCTGTATAAGACATAGATTACTTTGTTGATATCAATATTCAGGAAGGACTCATCTTGAATAAGATAGAGGTTGATTGTTTTGATGATGTTTGTCTCCAGGAAGGACACATCCTATAGCAAACATTAGTTGATTTGTTTTGATTGTTTCCTTGGAAATTTGGATAATCTAACTTAGAGACATTGTTGACTTGTTCACCAGATTGATGCATGACTTGATATGATGTGTGGACAATTGACTGTGTATGATGACGAACCCTAAAGGACTGACCTAGTGTGGCCTCGAGGGCTCATCGATTGATGGCCTTGCCTACATTATACACACAGAAACCTCGTAGTTCGACTTGACTTCGACTGACAAGATTGACTACAAATAGAAGACGTGTGTGAAAGTGAATGTGACGAACACTAATGGACTGACCTAGTGCGGCCTTAGGGGCTCATCGATTGATGGCCTTGCCTACGTTATACACGCAGAGACCTCGTAGTTCAACACGACCAATGACCTCGTCATATAGACATATGGATTGAATCATGATTTTATACAAACTGACCTAAACAGACTAACCTAATGCCTTGGGGGAACATCGGTAGATGGCCTTGCCTACATCCAGTCACAAAGGAAATGTAGTTTGACAAATGACAAAGATTGACAAGTGTGACTGACTTTGACTCCGTTTTTGGATTTTTGAAATGTTTTGATTTTTTTGTCTTTTTGAATTTTTATGATGTTTTTGTATTTTCTCAGGACATTTTGCGATGTTCATGGATTTTTCTATGGTTTTACATCATCAACACAGCCAATGGAAGAATCAATATGACACAAATCAAGTGTTTTCCCCCAGTCGAGTATAAGACCAATTGATTATGAATAGGGTAAAATGGAGGATATGAAATGCACTCGTTGTCAATCGTTCCAGGTTATGGGAAAGACTACCACTTATTATGAATGGTATATACAAGTGATGGATATGAGAGATAAGGGATATGTATATGGATAGGTACTATGTACAGGGATAAGGACTATGTACAGGGTAGTGGACTATGTACAGGGAAGTGGACTATGTACAGGGATAGGTAGTATGTATAGGGATAAGGACTATGTATAGGGTAGTGGACTATGTACAAGGATAAGGACTATGTATAGGGATAGATAGTATGTATAGGGAAATGATTCCTATAAGCAAGTGAACAAGCATGCACAAGAATCCAAGGACAACCATGATCTTTCCCCCTAGTCAAGCTGAAAACCAATTGATAGGTGATGAGGATGGTGACAATGTTGTTTGACATGGGAAGGACACATCCCGAAACAACATGAGGATGATGATAATGTGACTAAAGGATCAAGTTTTTCAGCAAGGCTAGAAACAAATCCAAGGAATGTTTTGAATGATGCGCTAGGATGCATCTCAAGATTGTATGGATTGGGCATGTCGCATTTGGAATGACTTTTCAGGATTGGATGGGATGATGGAATATCCTTAGACCATTGATAAGTGAAAAACCAAGGCATATGATAGGTATGAATAGACGATGGGTGGCTATGGTAAAAGATAAGTGACATGAGGATTTTTGGCTAGAAAAATTATCATATAGTCTTCAAGGACTATGTCATATAAGGATAACTCATTTTCTCCAAAGTATGGGCTTGGAAAATGCTATGAAGGCTATGACATGATATTTTGTGGATAGTGTATGACCAAAGGATAGAAATTTCAAGAGTTTTTTCAAATCATGATTTATGTTTATACCCCAGTCCTTATCAAGATCAAATTAGGTAGGAAAATTGACGTGAGTGGTAGGGCTAAGATGGATAGATGGAAATGTCATAATAAATGTCATACAAAGGGTATGAGAGATGATACAACTTGCCCCCAAGTGTAATAGTCCACATAGATAATTTCTTACACATGATGCTTGTTTACCAAGTTTTCATCATGGTACTTATCCAAAGCGCCATAAGAATAGTTTTCACTATTGGATGAAATTTTTCTCTTGACTTTTTTTTTTTTTTGGTGTCACCAAGATGCCTATTTTCCATGTGTTCATCAAAGTGACTTTTTATTTTCTTTTTGGTGTCACCAAGATGCCTGTTTGCCAAGTTTTCATCAAAGTGACTTTTTTTTTCCTTTTTCATGTCACCAAGATGCCTGTTTTCCAGGTTTTCATCAAAGTGACTTTTTTTCTTTTTCTTTTTTCTTTTTGGATGGCCTTGATGCTTTAGATGATCACTGATTGTGTTGAATCCATTGATGGTGTTGATGTAGAGAATGGTTCCATGATATGCCAATAATAACCTTAATGAAGTAGTTGCCTTGTCCGGATCATAGCACTTGCATACAATTGATTGAAATCATTGTAATCCTTGTTGACACTACAGTTGGCCTTATCAAAATACACACATCCTGATAGAGCTCCATGGGAGTCCTTACAATAAAGAGTTGCTACCAAGATGCGATAGATTTGTGACGTAGGATTTTTAGACTTTAGGCAAGATGTAGGATTATGATGGATGATCGTAGATGCGTTTGGAAATTTAGATGTAGGAATTTTTATTTGCCAAACTTGGGGTGATGGATGATGGAGACTGGGTTTTAGATTGGGATAATGTTTGGAACCATGACTTTTATATGCCTTCTATGATGACCATTTTCAAGGAGGTGGACATTTATTATATATGGGAGTCCTCTTTTCTTGTGGCTCCACATTTTGATTAACTTTTACTTTTGAACTATTTTCTTTGCTTGATCCATTTTTCTTTGGGATTCATTTTAACTTTATTTGTCCACTTGGATTTTTGATTGATTCAATGGCCTTTGATATTTTATTTTAAACTTTGAATTTGTAAGACTTTTGTTTTTGTTGGTTCCAAATGGAAGGTTTATTCATGTTGGAATGACAATTTATGGGATGGATGGAAGGAGTGTTGGCAACAACCTTATGGTAAGAACTACTCATGGACTCCATTTTGATGTTTGTATCAGATAAAGTTTCCCCCAATATCGAGGAGGTACCATTAACATCATTAGATTTGTTGAATGAAGGATAACCAAAACCTTGATGTCTAGGATTTTCTTGAAACTATATTGGTTCTAGAATTCCTTGCTCGTGTCTGCCTAGTCCTTTTCCTTGATACTACATACTCTGACAGATTTTGTTTATGATGGGGTATTTTTGTTTTGAAAGAAAGATGTTAACCTATCACTGTGCATGTGGAAACTGTTACTTGGAATCTTCTCCTCTACAAGAAAGCCTGATTTGATAAAAGTGGATGATCCTATTTGATAGGATGTCTTAGCTTCATTGACATGTTGGATATCTTTGATGTGATTTTGTGACATATCAGATTCAGATGATTCCATTGGTGCTTCCAACTCGATGTCAAAACCGTCTTTATGGTCCTTGTCATAGAGTCCAGAGAACTCAGCTATAGCTTGATCATTTGCAAATATATCTAGAGTTGGAGACTCTCGTTCTAGAGGAATATCATCTATGTGTCCAAAGGAGGAAAGTTTCTCATTTTTGGAAATGGATGCATTTGGTACTTGGATAGGGTCATCTTCAATTTTTTTTATCATGAATGGCATAAAGGTCAAGGATTGGATCATTTTGGACTTCTTGCTCAATAGTAGTGTCTTGATCAAAGACAGGTTTGTCTTGAATAATATGGTTGGGAATGGAATCTTGATAAAGGATAAGTGTATTTTGGATGCCATGATTATCTAGAAGGACTTCTTGGATGGACTTAAAGATAGGGTCATGGGATAGACTACTTTGATCTTGACATGAAGGTGAAGCCATGAAGTCATGCTTTGGAATTTCCATTTGACATGTATCCTCAAGTTTAGTAGATGGGATGTGACTTTGGAGACCATGAATAGATGTATTTTCATGACTATATGTAGATTGAGATGGAGTGGCTTGGAAGGGATTAGTGGATAAAGGACTATAATAGGACATGGAGGATTGGAAGGGATTAGTGGATGAAGGACTAGGATAAGACGTAGAGACTTGGAAGGGATTAGTGGAAGGTTGGTTTCCCTTGTCAAGGTTAGGATAGGTATGACTAATAGATGTTTTTCATGGATTAATGGCATGGATTATGCTAAGGGACTCTTGATAATGAAAGTAGATGGATGGAGGACCAGGCCTTATGGATTTTTGGTAGGAAGGGTATGTGGGTATTTTACCATGGGTTGATGTTGATTGGCATTTGGATTGGATAAATTGTCTTTTGAAGTCTATGGCTTGTTGGCATTGACCATTACGGAGTAACTAGTATTCAACTTGACCAACAAGCATATCAAGGTAAATTGCAAACATGGTGGTGAGGTTATGACAAAAGATGGAGTATGACTAAGGTATGTGATATAAGGTCTAAGGTATGACAATGCAAAGAGTAACTTAAGTCTAAGGTATGCAACCTAAGCTATTTTTTTGGGATTTTCTAGGTGCAAATAAGGAATGAATGCAGCTTTTTTTTTTTGGGTATTTTTCTCTACAAATAAGGTATGTCTAAAATGATGCTATCCTAGGATGATAGTTTCTAAAGATGCAAAGTCTAAGGAAGCTTCTAAGGTAATCAATTTTGTGAACCTGCGATGAGGTTACCAACTACCTAAAGTCTAACCAAGGTGTCAATTTAGTTATGTCAAGGAACCAATGTAGGACTAGGATCAAAGATAAGGTGAGTTTCCTAACTAGACTGATGAGCGAGGAGGACTTCCTGTATGAAACAGGATATAATGACAAGACTAGGTTCAATGACATATTTCATTGAGGCTATGATTTTTCTAGAGTGTAGATGGTGGACCTATCCTAAATTTTGCAAAAGTGACCTTCCTAGAAGTTTAATCTCAAGGATATATGTATTCTAAGATGAAACTAAAACTCGGAATTGGGACGACTATAGTAATGACTAAATGAACCTAAAGGATGCAAAATTGAGCAAATTGTTTCATGTTTTTGTTCAAAGTCTGCTTGTGGGAAGACAACTGAAAGACTAGTATAACCGTGTTGACTGGACAATGATCGTGAATTTTGGTTTTCTAATCAGGAAAATGTGTTGCAAGATTTCACATATGCGGTTAGGTTTACCAGTTGCGGTTAAGTTTCACTGTTGCAGTTTGTTGATAATCAATTGTGAGTTTCTTGTAAATGTTCAGTATTTGTGTCAGACAGATGCAGTTAAGTTTCTTACAGATGCAACTCGTAAGGAAAATTGTGATTCAAAATATAACATATGTGGTTTTTCGCAAATCAAATGTGAGTTGATCTGGAAGATGCAACTCTATGCTAAACAGATGTGACTGATACTGACAGATGTGACTCTAAAGATCAATTGTGACTTTCTAATGAACAATTGCGACTCTCTATGTATTTTTAGTGATTTGAGATATAAAATTGATGTTGTTTTCTATGATCAAATTCTAGCAAACAAGAACAATCATAAGACAAAGTGTTTTCAGTTTGATTTTGGACTCAAAGAATGTGTAATTTGACAACAGACAAGTACAATCCTAATAGGCCAAGAGGCCAAGGGTTTGTATACTTGGTATATCCCACTGATATACCCCGGATTGGTGATAAATTCCTTTCCTTCTCGAGAGTGGATATCTTAGAAATTTGGTGGCATTGGCTCCCCTCCATGGCTCATTAATGTCATTCGAGCACACCAATTTTGGATTCTTGGGAAATGACCTCCCAAGAACTGCTATCTCTACTCAAGGGGATTAGTAGTGAGTGTCTTCGGGCATGATACTGTACCCTGCACTATACCAAGCAACGGCTGAAAAATGGTTGGTTTCTAAAACAAAAGGTGTTTAGTACGAGCATTCCATTCGTAGTGCATGATCCATGCGACGAAAGTCCCCTTTCAGATCCATCTCATCAGAACCATACGTGTGATTCTTGGGCTTTCCCCAAGAATCCAATTTTATATACTGGCTAGAAGCCCCTCGGGTTCAGGGTGCTACCAGTCTGAGTCATCCTGGGGTGAGTACTTTTTCCCACTAGAACAAGCCCAAGTTCTAGAGTTGGTAACTATTTCTCTTACACCCAGGATCACACGAATGCACAAGGGGAGAGGATACATCGATGTACCAAATCGCGAGGGTAATTACACAGTTGTGCTTTTGCACCAAACACAGTAAACACTTGTTAATTTTAATCCAAATGAAAGATTTGCTACACTACCAAACAATCTGTTTCAAAAATTTAACTAGGGTCTTCGACATGCGTTCTGGAGAAAGATTCATTAGTAGTTTTCAGTATTGTGTTTTCCAATCATCATGCAAAAACTCATTAACTCCTCAAGACACATGCTGAAAAGAGAAGATTAGTGCAAAAAACTTAAATGAAAACAACAAACTAAAATAGTGATAACTTTCTCAAAAATAAACAAAATTTTAAATTGTAGATATCTATAGAAAGCTAAGACATAGACCTTCAAAACCTATAAAACATTTTGCAAAATCTTGCAAAACAAAAGTGTTATAAACAAAAGAAAATTCATGTTTTAACAGCTAAAGCTTAAAAAACTATGATCACTAAAATGGCCATAACTATCTTAACAAAATTTTAAACCGTTTGAAGTTTCGAAAAGCTAAGAACGAGACCTACAAAACCCAGATAATGGTTTTAAAATATTTTATTGGCCCATTTTTCTGTGCTCAAAAGAAGATGACGAGATTTCATATGAATTCTTGGCTGTAACTTGCAAAACAACGAAAATAAACAAGAAAACACACAAATTTCTCGACATTCACGTCGGGTTCACCAATGTAACATCTAGAAAATGCAGAAAGAAATAGATCAGACCAAACATGCAATACAAATCTAAATGCAATCTAAGTTATATCAACAAAGTAAAAAGGAATTCAAAACGTAAATAAAGAAACAATCTCACCCAATCTACATTCTTCCATGATTTATCTCCATTGTCCTTCTCCATTTCGCTTGTAGTAGTATAATAGCCCTCAAATTTTCAAAGGTTCGCGCAAGTATAGCCTATGATAATGATTTAGAAAAACATCGAAGATTCAAGATAGGTGCTCCAAAAAGACATAAGATTTCGAGAGAGATACATGATGTCAAGAGAGATTGGAATGATGAAGACTAGATCAATTTATAGAAAATTGATTATTCGAACAACAGGCTAGGATTGAAAGATCAACAGACGGTTGAGATTGACTAATTAGTCATGCATTCTGATAATAGTTAGTAATGACATGAGTGATATAAATTAGAAATAGAATTAAAGATTAAATAAATGTAGTTTGGTATTCGAAAAAAAAAGAATTATCTTTGCATGACAAAGATAAAGATGGATTAAAGCAACTCTTGTTCGAATTCACGCACAAGGTTTAATTAATTAAATAGGAATATTTAATTAATCTGTATGTACATGCAAATGAGTTAGAACTAGATGATTGAATGATTTGACAAAGAGATTACTCGAGAAAGCCACTTAGAAATTAAATCAAGAGTTAACTGAGCGATTAAAATAGATCTTTGAGTCGAGTAAAAGTGAATACTTAGATAACTCACACAATTATCTAAATATAGAGGAATGTGATAAAATAGAATTCATGAATTAAATAATTCATTTAATTCAAGATTTGATATTTGAAGAATAATTAAATAAATAAGATTTATTTAATTGAGTGATGAAGGGATTTAAATGAATAATTAAATAAATAAAGAATTTATTTAATTATAGTTGAAGTATGATATAGAGTAAATGAAATAAGAATTTATTTAATTTGACAAGAAGGATAAGGTTAATTAGTAACATAATTAAATAAAAAGTGTTTATTTAATTAATCAGATAGAATAAAGAAAAGTGTGAATTAATTAAATAATTAAGATTATTTAATTAATAGAAGAAATGAAGACTATAGAGAATAATTAAATAATTGACATTATTTAATCATGACCATGAAGAATATGAATTATGAAGAATATGAATTATGAAGAATATTGAAGTTGCAAGCTTAGACCAAATTTCGGTGTCTACAATATTAAGTTGCAATTGACATCTTAAAAGCCACATTTGTGAAACTACATCACATTTTCTACCTGGAACACTGCATTTGACCACTGCAACACATTTGATACCTCAAATGACGCATTTTCCTAGAAACACAATAAACCCTGTTTCAGACCAGAATTCAAGTCTAGACATCTTAGCCTTTTGTCAAATATCTTTTCAAAAAGGTCTCTATCATAAACTAGATATCAAATTTCTCAAAACGTCCATCATTTGCATTCATTAGCTAGCATTTACACCATAGGATTAATTTTTCAACTTTTTAGTTGCATTCCCTAGGCATCATAATTGTCATTTCTAGCATAAAATTTTCCTTAGGATTCATCTTGGCAGAATTTGGATTAGGCTCACTCACCTCACTTTGCGAAACCATTGTCTTCAAAACTAGGTTATCTTGGGACATAGTCTTTTTTGTGAGAACCTCCAACTCAACAGTCTAGTTAGGAAGGCTCACTTGTCATTTTGACCTTGTCACTTAGTCTCCTTAGCAAGTCCTTTTGATAACCAAAATTGAGACATAGGTCAAGTCTAGAGTGGTTAGGAAAACCTTTCTCCAAATACTATCCAACTTAGTCATCATTTTGAAATTAGAATTTGCATTGTCCATCTTAGTTCTAATTTTGCACTTAGGCTTTACATTGATATCATTCACCCTAGTCATCATTTTGCACCTTGACTTTGCATTAATCACCTCAATCCTTAGTAAAAAAAATCCAAAAACATAGTCTTGCATTGTCATCCCTTATTATCAAAAATCCAAAAAAAACATAGGCTAGCATCATCCTTGCATTTAGTTTTCATTCTCATCACTCTCATTTGAACAATTTCCTTTTATGGTGGAAACTAGACTCCAAAGAAAGAAAAGACAAATGGAAAACTTTGGACAAGATTCCATCATCAATCACACGTATGACCAAAATTCGACATTTGATGTCCCATTTAGCAACACGAATACTCAACCTCTCATGACCATACCATCCTCATCAAACAACCCCTTTGAACCATTCTTACATAAGGATGAATATGGATAAATACTTGAGGAAAACCTAGAAGTAGCAGCACAAGATCCAGAAGCGGCCTATTTCGTAGAACAACTGGTCTTATATGATAGAGACAAATATTTGGCCATAATTTTAATTCAAGGAGCTAAATTACCCCATGGGTTCGACATTAATACTTTGGATCGACATCTCCTGACCATACTGCCAACAATACACATAACATGTCCAATAGTGGTCAACCTCCAAACAACACAAGCAATACCTTTTTTGATGCTACCTCGAAAAATGTCACAACTACCATGAGTGCTACCTCCAATGTTCCAAACCATTCCAATTCAATCAATGCAACATCCATTGGTGGAACACATTTTGTCACATTGCCCACAATATCCACAATATTGTCACAATCGGCTGGAGCCACCTTTGGGTCCTCAACAATGTGGGCAAGTTATTCTAATTTCCTATATTTACCACCTTGGTAAATGCCATGGGGGCATCATCAAAGCACTCAAACCCTCCATTTATGACTACCTCTAGTACCATGAGTGCATCTTCATCAAATCCTCTCATTGGTACCTCACATAATCCTTTGGGAGGAAGTAAACGATGTCTCCTTATTCAAGGACCACAAACAAATGCTAACACATCAACATAGCTTAATACCATCACCTCCCAAGGACAAAATACGAACATTCCCCTTGTACAATCCCAACAATTTGGACAAGGCAATCAAATAACACAACCTATGGCATCATTCACACATCAAAATATTCATGGTCGCCATATTCCTCAAATATCGACCCAAATGGCTAAGGGACACATTCCGACATATTCATCCCATATTCATACCCACCAACATGTCCCCAATCCAACTTTCAATACCAACAACACGTAAATTAGAACACATCATACATGTCACAACAACACATCCCTCAACAACACACCAACATCCACTCACAACAAATGGGGACCCATGGTGTACCAATCAATCCAATGTATGGGGCCACAAATGACCCTATAATCGATGCCTTGCAAGCAAAGTTGATGGGCCTAGAGAAGACCATAGAAAACATGCAAATATCCAACAAGAAATCACAAGTGTCATATGATTTATCTGTATATCCCTTTGAAACGAACTTATACATGCCACCATTCCCTCTGGGATATGTGTCACCTAATTTTAACAAATACAAATGAAAGACAAATCCTATCAAACATGTCCGAGAATTCACAACCAACTATATGGAAATCACCTATGAACAAATGTACTTGATGAGATTCTTTTCTAAAATTCTTGCAAGTCCTGCCCTTGAATGGTTCTCCACTCAAAAGGATATCAAAACATGGGATGAACTTAAACACAAATTCATAAAAAATTACTTGTACAATATTGACATGGACACCTCTATTACTTGATTATGTACTCTTACACAAGAGGACGTTGGCAAAACGTTCATCCCATTCTTCGAAAAATGGAGAATTCTAGCTAGTCGTTGTCACATCAACATACCCGAAAAGGAAAAGGTTGACATGTTCATTCAAACACTTCTAGGCCCCTTAAAATATGGATTGAAAGTGCATTGTTGCACAACTTTCACAGACCTATTCAAAAAGGGTTTCTAGGTTGAGAAATCTCTTATTGCAAAACGAGAGCTAAAATATGGTCCTAAAAACACAACTGTAAATCCTCCCGTTGACAAAAATAAGTATTGGGTAAAAAATAAACACGTTACCAATGACAGTGTTGTTGATGCCAAGGTTGTCAACACTATGGGTCCTATACTGGCTCTGAAAGGGGTTCAACCACAAAAAAAATAACAAAAATACTAAAGCCCCCCACCAATGCCATCGAAAACAACCAAAATGGTCAAAATAGTCAAGGTCAAGGACAATTCCACCAAACAAGACAATTCCCAAAAAGACAAACATACTCGGCATTGGGAGAACCAATTGAGGATGTCCTTAAAAAGCTCCTCCAAAATGGTCTCATCACACTTGAAGAACCTAAACTGTATGACCTATGGAATTTTAAACCATCATGGTGGGATGATAGTGCTTTCTGTGAGTACCACCAGGCTAAAGGACATAAGACATCATTTTGTCGACAACTCAGAAATATTGTGCAAGACCTTATTGAAAGCCGAATAATTAAATTGGGTGGGCCACAATTTCCATCAAATTTCAACCATACCATTCATAAGAACCCATTGCAAGACCATGGTTCTAATAACGCTTCCATGTCAAGTCCTAAGACAAACAATAATCAAGCCAATTACACCCGTGCCAAGTATGACTATTCTGGTGGACCTACTATAAACAATGTCTAAACTAATAATGAGTGTATCAATACCATCACAGTCAAAAAAGCACCTCAATGCAATGCCACTACTCGAAGCGGCAAGATCACCATAGTTGGTCTACCTCCTACTAGACAACCTAAAATCACCATACTTGGTCCATCACCTACACAACCACAACCTGGATCATCTGCGAAGCAGTGGCAACCCAAGAGTTAGTTTAACCTTATCGATCAATTAGGAAAAACCCCTGTGCAGATTTCCATACTTGAGTTGCTTCGCATTTCTCCCACACATAAGGCTATACTAGATAAAACCCTACAAGAGTCATCTGTCCCTAAGGATATTGATGTCAACCAATTTGAGACTATGGTGGGATACCTCACTACACCTCATCACATCACCTTTTCTGATCAGGATTATTCATCACCCAAGACCAACCATAACGATCCACTACATATCAAAACTTTCATCCATAAGCACAAGGTCAGAAGAGTTTAAGTAGATGGCAGAGTAGGATTGAAAATATGCTCCTTAAAACTAGTTAAGGCTCTAGGATTTTCTAATGCATGTGTAGACCCTACAAAGAGCATAGTCATAAAAGCATATGATGACAAGGAATGTTCTTCTAGAGGTGTTATTTATCTTCCTATCAGAGTGGGACCAATCATTGTGACACAACTTGCCAAGTCCTAGATCTAGAATTACCCTACAACATCTTGCTTGGTCACCCATGGATTCATGCCTTAAAGGCTATCCCCTCCACATATCACCAATGCTTAAAATTCCCATTTGACGGCACAAAAATCACCATATATGGAGACCCCAACCCTTTTCAATATTGTACCAACCTAAGGGGTATTTCTGAAAACTGAGTGCCCATCAACCGAGAAGCTCCTAGCTCTTCTTCTTCCAAATACATTGACCCATCTACAATGGCACCATCTTCCATGTCCACTCCATCCATGACTTCCACCATACCACCATCTCCCTCACTTCCTAAAGCTGAGTCTAATGTCAAGATCTAGGACCTGGGCTATGGGGAATTTGAACTACATATGGCATATAGCATCACAACAACACCCAAGTCTCTAAAGGTCTATGGTCAGACATGTTTTAGAATGGAACCCAAAGAAATTTTCAAAGTTCCACCAAAAACGATTTTCATCAAATGGGGATACATGAGTAACGAGGACATTGTCGATATTACAGGATGGTTGTATAAGGAAATGGAAGGCCTACCCCCATTACTAATTAAGAAATATGGTAAGGGATATGACATGATGAAGGCTAAGGGCTACAATAGAACTAGTGGCCTAGGCAAACATAATACTGGGCGAAGAGAGCCCATAGAATCTTTCAAAATACCAAAGTATCTTGGATTAGGGTATGGATTTCCCAACAATGACGACTGATGTACCAATGGACTTTCGATTGAGCACATGCATGCTTCGGAAAGTGTCAAGACTATTAAGGAAACCTTTACTGAAATTGATTCCCAAGAGTGGGAATTTTTCTCCCAACAATCCTTAAGTGACTATTGCCTTGATGATTTGTTCCTTGAAGTTGGGGAGCTTATGTCTGAACAAATTTTTTGGAAAACATTTAAAATCAATCAAGCACCAAATAGTCACAATCCCATTTACCTTCCCCATGACATACAAGCCCCACCATCTGAACCCCATAACCATCAGTTGAATCCATCTGAATTGACAAATAACATTGATACCCATGACTCTGAGTCCTTCACCCCTTACTTTCACAATGAATATGAGACAAGTGAAGAGGAATATTGGATAGAGTCTAACATGGAATTGGATGATGACAACTTAATATTCAATGTCTCTAAATTTGTCTACATGATTTTTGCATCCTCCCCTCAATTCACCAATGTTGACAATGGCATTTCCTTAGTCTACCTGCAACTAATCGATTGGGACCAACAAGCCCCGCTAGTCCTAGACACCTTTTAAAATGATGAGGCCATCACAGAGTTTATGGGATTACGTGAGGGCATACCTAGTGGTGATCACAAGGCCAGATTCACCATTGACCTAGATTGTGCAACTTACTTCGGGGAGACTGCTCTGTCCTCCAGTCGCAAAATTAAAAATAAAAATAAGACAAAAAATGAAACATCTTTAGGTGAAAACCGAAAGGAACCTTTTGATGACAAAAAAGTAAAAACAAAGGACGTATCTACAGGTGAAAACCTCTATGAGGCACCCAAAGATGGAGGATTGGACTTTCTTCTCATGACTCAAGAGAAATCAGCCATGCTCATAGAGGACACTATAGAAGTCAGCATAGCAACAACACAAGATCCTAAGATGGTCCTATTGGTAGCATCCTTGACTGAAGAAGAGAAACCAAAATTTCACAAATTCTTCATGGACCATAAAAGCAACTTCGAATGGTCTTATGCCGACATGCCAGGACTAGACCCAGAACTAGTTTTGCACCACTTACCATTATTTACAGATGTCAAGCCAGTAAAATAGAAGTTGCACAAAATGCATCCTCAGGTTGCTCTATTAGTCAAGGATGAGTTGAAGAAACTTCTAGACGCTGGGTTCATATGGCATATTGATTATGTTGAATGGATATCTAACTTTGTTCGAGTAACAAAGAAAAATGGGATGATTCGCGTCTGCATAAATTTCAGGGATCTAAACAAGGAATGTCCAAAAGATGACTTTCTGCTGCCAAATATAGATATCATCGTCGACCTCACGGAAGGATACGAGATGTTGTCCCTCATGGATGGTTTCTCTACAATCAAATTCGTATTGCCTCGGAAGACCAACATAAAACAACATTCACCTGTCCATGGGGTACATACTACTGGATGTCATGCCTTTTGGCCTCAAGAATACAGGTGCCACGTATTAGAGGGCTATGACCACAATATTTCATGACATGATGCATAAAATAAGGGAAGATTACGTGGATGACCTGTTGGCTAAATCAGCAACAAGAAAAGATCATATGAAAGTGTTAGACACAATTTTTAAGAGACTAGAAGAATATAAGGTCAGACTAAATCATAAGAAATGTGTCTTTGGCGTAACATCTGGAAAAATATTGGGATACATAATTTCTCGAATAGGCATTGAGGTCGATCCAGCCAAAGTAAAATCCATCATAGACATGCCTCCTCCCAGAGGAATTAGTGAACTTAGAACATTACAAGGAAGGGTACAATCTATCCAGCGTTTCATAGCACAATTGGCTGACAAGTGTCAACCATTCCAATATCTTCTGCGCAAGGGAATCCATTTTCTGTGGATAGATAAATGCCAAGAGGCCTTTCAGCTAATCAAAGACTACCTACTGTCACTACCAGTCCTTATGCCTCCCATTCAAGGAAAGCCTTTAATTCTATACATCTCGGCCACTACATTAGCATTGGGGGAATTATTGGCACAAAATGACCATGACGAGAAAGAAAGGGCCATATATTATATCAGTTGGAGGGTGATCCCACAATAGTGGTTTACACTTTTTGGCCTAACTGGACACTGATATTTTTTTTTTAACACAATCTCCACATTCGAGCACCTATAGCGATTAAACCGTAAGGAATTTGAAGATGATGTAAACTAGAGTCTTGTCATATTTTGTCTGTAGATTCTAAAAATATATTTTTAAATTTTTTTGGAATCAGATTGCACTTCTTTTTCCATCTCCCACAAAAATTGGTTTTTTTCAAAAAACAGCATTTTTAAAAAGTGACGCACACCGTATAATGCATAACTTTTTTTCCAGCGAAGGATAAAAATTCAATTCTTTCAAATTTAGATTTCTAACTCCGATATCCCCTAGTGCTTCCACTTGCGTTTAGATAGTTTTTATTGAATATTTTCTTTAATCAAGAGTTTCAAAGTCAAATCAAATGACAATTCCAGACATAAGCGACCGTGTAATGCATAACTTTTAACGTATGTATCGAGAAATTCTTTTTTTTGTTGGATCAAGGGACTCCAATATACGGTGCACTCATATTTTTTTATTTTTTGATAATCTTCTATTTTTCCCACTTGTGTGCAAAATAGAAGTTTGTTCGATGAAAAACCTATATTTAATAAAACTTAAAAATAGATAGATAATATAATCAAAACATACTAAAATTATATTCGTTGGTAGCTCGTTTTGAGGGGAACCCGATACTAGTTGGGTTTTTGAGATATTCTCCATTTTCATTATGAAATCGAGCTTCGAAATGCAAAAATTTCAACAATCCTGGTGCCTTAGGAAGCAAGGGTGAAAAAAGAGGGGTTCAACCGAATATGTGTTCGGTCGAACATCTTGGAAAGGTTCGGTCGAACTAGGGTTCGACCAAACCCTAGTTCGACCGAACTACAATTACATGCAATTAAAAAAACTATATTAAATGGGTTCGACCGAACATTCTTGGAATGTTCGGTCGAACACCCTATTTTTAATATTAATATACATATATTTTTAAATGAGAACTTAAATTTGATGGCCATATGACCGTATTTAAAGATTTTTGCTATAAAATACAATCAAAATTTTAAGAAGATTGTAAAAGGAGATATTTTGGATAAACTGTGAAAATTTATATACAATTATAATTATATATATGTT
>VDFB02000015.1:37577542-37704244 GCA_007258455.2 Sequoia sempervirens
GTCATACATTAAATTATATATAGAGCAAGGGAAATAAGAAATGATCAATTAATTTATGTAATGAGTGGAAAAAAATCATGGTCCACAAGAAAAGAACCCATGCCCCACTATGCATTGGAACATGTACACAAAATATAAAACTAATCCAATGATATATAGGACTCCAAATCCCATAACGTTGATAGTAACCACTCCCAATACTAGTGCTTTATGATGAAGATGTCAACTACAATAAGTCTCATCTATTATGAAAATATGCTCCACTCTTCCCAATGTAACTCCTAGTACAATAATCATCACGATGTCCTTATTTAATTTTATTATAATAATATCTTGAGCCCATTGCTTACCTTTTCATTTTTTCTCACATATCACACTATAAAATTTTGAAGCTCATTTTCACTTTGCGAGAGTCTCTCGAGGGTTTTAATGGTGTCCAAATTGATATTTTTTAGCTTAATGCATCAAGCTCATTAATATTTTTAATTTTAAAGAAATATTAAAATCAAAGCTCTAGACTGTAATTTATGCCCTTTAGAAAGAATTTAGAAAAAAGCAACATTAAAGATAAGATTTTAAGTGAATGGAACACTAATCCCAACTTACACCAACCAGTACAAACGGTTATTTAGCTTCATGGAGATTCATTCATGGTTGGTGATGGTGCATGAGTAGGCTAATAGAGGAAGAAAGACCATATGTTCATTAAGAAGAAATTGGGAGAAAAAATAAGCTAAGCTTTGCAATTTGTAATGATAAGAGGATCTCGATTGAATTATATATATATAGTTCATATGAGAACCAAGGATAACATACTAGAGTACATAAGCTTCGATAATAAAGGAATCTTGTAAGTATGGGGAAGAAAAATATATCAAACTAAATGCACTACCAAAAGATAGATCAATTAGGATTTTTTTATAGGAAAGTGTGATATTTAATTGAACTCCTAATGTATTAATGTTGTATCTTCAACAATCTTGGAAGTTCAGTACTTGATGCCTATGTTGTCAAAAGATATTATTATTTTACTATTAGTTCTCCTCATGTTGAAATTTCGATGAACTAGTTAGGATGCAAATCTTCACCACTAAGCTACCCACCCACTTTATGACAAGTCAATTTACGATTTAGGTATGCTAATTTTTTTGACACCTTCTTCACATTGTGAGATATAACCAAATAATTATAATGGTCATTTGGTTTTGTGCATCATGAACCATGTGGGCGTGTGCTTATTGATCTTACTACCAATAAAATGTATGCATTGAATAATTTTGTTTTATCATTTTATCAACAAGCATAAGCTATGCATATTTAGGCCGTGACGAAACTGACTAATGAGCATGACAAACTATAGGATACATTATTTTACCTTAATTTTTTGGTAAAAGATGAGCGAAGTTCTTATTCTATGTCATATTCTTTCTTCTTTAGATGTATCTCATATTTTATTTGGGTATCCATGGATAAAGAAATATCAAGCAACATCATCTATGTCATGCCATTAAGGTATCAAATATGTTTGAACACTAGTAAAGAGGTTACAATTGCAAGAGATCCGTATATGCCTTTATTTTAGATTAAGGCATTTAACCTTAAATAATTTTAAGAACATACATAAGGATCCTCTATATAAGTGCAAGGATTCTTTGCCTAATTTGTAAAATTTTAAAAAGGAATAACAATGGTGGGAAAATCAAGACAAGATGCAACAATTTAGAATTCCTAAAGGGTTTACAATTATTAGAGCCAAAGTAGGTTATATTTTGGTTTTATATTATAAAATGATTCAAGAATCTATAAGGCCAAAAGAACCATAAGCATTGCAAACTTTAGTTTAGAAGCATAAGGGATTGGATATTTTCATTCCTAAACATGGTTTTCATTAAAAAAATTACTCATGTACTATACATACATATTCATGTATATGTGAATATATCTACATATGTATACATACACATGCACATATCTAAATATGTATATATGTATATATGTATATGTAGATATGTAGACACATTCATGTATACATACATATGTATATATGCATGTATATATGTATATACATACACTTATTTTCTATATGTATATATATGTATACATATATACGTATACATAAATACACACACATATGTATGTATGTATGTATGTATGTGTGTATGTATATTTATGTATACGTATATACATGTATGTATATGTATATGTGTATGCATACATGTATATATATGTGTATATGGATACACACACATGTTTTGGTTTTGTTTTGTAAGCATCCTCTTTTGAGGACAACCCTTTGTTGATGATGTTGAGTATTAGTTTGTTGTAAGTGTGTTTATTATTTTAATATCATTTTAAAACAATATTTTATTTATTTATAAATTTTGGTATAATCACTAATTTTATAATATGTTTGTGTGTGTAGGTTGAGTTGCATAATTGTTAGGGGCACACACAATCAACACAATGCAAGATAATAACTAATTCAAGGGATCGAAGTTCAGTTTCTAGTCAAGCCAAGAGAGGCAAAATGTTTCATTAATAGCATTTGCTACACATACATAAACACTTTTATATCTTTATGACACATTCATAACTATTTTCATGAATATATATTGGTGATATTTTGTAGTCTAAGAGACAATGTTGGCCTCATGTCACTGTATATGATATTTTCATGATGTATTATGTATGTCTTCATGACCCTATCAAGATCAATATATAAATATTTTGTGCATATTCATAGCAAATGGTTTGTGCTTATTCTATCTATCTATATTACCCTTTATCTCTATCTCTCTTTATCACTATCTCTCTCACATATATATGATGTGCATGAATGTTGAATGGCATACATGTAATGAACCCATACTAGTTCTAACTCTATTTAGCCTATCAACAAATAAAGATTCAACATTGGTCTTCTAGATTTACATACATCTTAAGAATTTACTACCATAATCCATAAGACAAAGCAACAATAACCCATATGGGTGTTTAGACTCACAAGTGAAAGTCAAAATGTTATAGCTAGCTATCCCTTCACTAAAAAATAGTAGGGTTTTTAGTTCAAACAAGGAATTACCCCATTTTATTGTATGGTTCTATATACTAAAACCCTATCTCCAATAACACACATAAAGTAAAAAAAATATCTACTATGTTTGGCTTCATGAATGCAACACAAGCTTCTAAATGTCCTAGGTAGAGCAATAGATTTCCATTCACATAGTAGAAATTACAAGCTAATGCTTTTTAACATGATTTCTAGAATTTCATACAAGAATAGCTTTTTCTCTTACATTACATATAAAAATACTAAAAAGAACCTTCATAAAAAATCATACCTCATTACCACCAAGTAAAAACTATTAGGTTTACATACTCGAATTTCACAAGCTTCAAAAATGTATAATTTGCACTACCTTCTTCCTCCTTTTGCCTCTATCCTCCCCTTTTCCCTCTTTCTTTTCCTTTTAATCCTTCCTTGATTTCCACCATTTTTGCCATATTCTCTACATGTTTCCCATTTCCACTTCCTTTGCTTTTATTTCTTCCCACTTTGTGAACAATAAAGTCCCACTCTCTCTTCACTTACTCATCATTCAAGTTTCCTCGAATAGCGTACCTCAACATTAATGCTTGATACTTAATATGATGGGGCCAAAAGGTGGGGTGGCCACTTTTTGGCCCCACATCTTTTTGCACTCGCTCTAATAAGGTTTGTCCTTTTGATAATAGTAATGTCCAAAGGTGGCTCTTGTTTGCATGTGGATACATTTATACCAAACATCAACTTTTAGTGATATGTGTGAAGATTTTGTAGTGGTTCTATATATTGTTCTTATTCTCTAAATATAAAGGAGGATGAATAATCAAGTCATGATGGACTAATGAAAGAAGATGAATTGAATAGTGATAGAAACTAGTCTACTATAGTTAGTGATGATGAAAATACATTATATAAAATTATGCAGGCATTCTCATATTACTTAGAATCTCTAGTGTTACAATATGAATAGTATTTTAAACACATGATAGACCTTTTTCTAGAGTGTCTCTACAAACTTGTGACCATTGAATTTGCTTGGGAGTATAGAAAATTGCATTATAATACATCAAATAATAGGGTAGAGAATGTAATTGTTAATTTTATGGTTCCCAAGACCAAACTTTGTAAATGATATTAATTGAGGGCATGAAGACACAATCAAGTCTTTGTTCTTGATGGTTTGATTTATATTTTCAATCAATGGTTCCATTTATACACACTACATGAGGAAATTGTTCAATAAGAGTAACTTATAGTTTTAGTCAATTATATTTCAATTTGTACACACTACATGAAGATATTGAACTAGCTTCATTTGTTATATGGAGATATTTTATTGTAATGTACGTAATCAATGATATGATTCTTGATTTTTATAAGATTTAATATTATAACACCTTAACAAATCAAGCTATGACTTTCATGGTTTACTCCTACATGTATGAAATTTGCATTTTCATCTACAAGTTTGACCCTAAATTTGTAGTTTTAAAATTATTTTGTGAGCTTAACCCTACATTTCTAGTCTTTAGGAATGTATTTATCTCCATTTTTTAGACTATGTTGAGAGCTATTATAATGTTTTTTTGCACTAACTTTCGGAGGAAACTCGTTTTTCCTTACTCAAACCCTTGGATTATGCAAAACGGGGAAGCAAAATACTATATTAAAAATGCTTTAAAAACTTTCAAACAATCAAACAAGTGCAATTTGAATTCAACAAATTTTAAAAAATTGCATATAGGGTTTCGAAATTAAACAAATACATGCATTTTGAACTCAAAAAAAATGGAATTTTAAATACCTCGTGCTCAATAGTGGTCGATATGCGAATTGAAATGATGAAGTTTGAAGAGAGGACCCGAAATTTGCTTTCGCCCGTGACAAATTTTGTTGGGTCGCCGTTCGGATTCTGTTTGCTGCGCACAGGGACAGTGACTGGTATTTCACAGTGAAAGTGAGAAAGTGCAAGCACTTTTTCTGGTTTTGTCATATTCAAGGGGTTCGGCCGAACCTAAGTGCAAGCACTTTTTCTGGTTTTGTCATATTCAAGGGGTTCGGCCGAACCACCTTAAATATGACTTTTTTATTAGGTTAGGGACTGGTTCGGCCGAACCAGTCAAATGGTTCGGTCGAACCATATGGTTTGGCCGAACCACTTTGCTATGAAGAGGAAGGAAATTTCGAAATTTCCTTCCTCCACAAAAGTGTAAACCACTTATGTGGCTTCACCCTGGACACTGGTCAGGTATGAACTGAACTACACATCAATTGAACGTGCTTGTCTAGTAGTTGACTTTGCAGCTTAGAAGCTAAGATGTTATATGTTGAGCCATGAGACACAGTTGGTAGCAAAAATTGACCCCCTCAAATATCCATTGAGTCGTGCAACATTGACAGGACTTCTGGAAAAATGGGTAATGATCTTGAGTGAATATGATATTCAATATGTAGAAAGAAAGGAAATAAAGGGACAAGTCATAGCAGACCAACTAGCAGACACACCTATATAAAGTGAACAGCCTTTAGTGGCATATTTCCCAGATGAGTCAATATTCCATATGGAACCTAAGTCACCATGGAGACTCTACTTTTGATGGATCACATACTAATCATGGCTCAGGGGCAGGAATCCTATTTATCACCCCTCAAGGAGATTCCATTCCTAAATCCTTATGCATAGCTTTCCCATGTACCAATAATGTGGCAAAATACGAGGCACTAGTCACAAGACTTAGAATGGAAATAAAATGGAAAATCAGAGCACTAAATGTCTATGGAGATTCTCAGTTTTTCATCAACCAAGTTAATGATGACTACGACACTAAGAATGAGAAACTAATGCCCTACAAACAAATGGTTGACAACTTTTAGACATATTTTCACATGGTGACTTTCAAGCAAGTTCCAAGAGCATAGAACAAGGTAGCAGATGCAATGGCTACAATCAGCTCTCTCCTTGACATTCCAAGCAATATGACTCAGCTGGAGTTCTTGGTAGAACAACTATTGGTCCCTGCCTATGAAATTCATGAATCAGAGATGGTCTACGAGCTTGTTGGTCTCAATTCTCCCTACTACCAAGATATTCATGACTACCTTAAGTCTGAAACCCTTCCCCCTAATCTATCGAATAACCAGAGGAAGTATTTTATTTGAAAAGCCACAAGGTATGCCATCGTTAGCAACACCCTTTACCACCATAGCTTTGACGACACACTCCATAGATGTCTCGACACCAACGAAGCACACATAACCTTACACAAAGTACATGAGGGTATATGTGGGTCTCATTCGAGTGGTCCTACTCTAGCCAAGAAGATAACAAGACTTGGGTACTATTGGTCAACCATTAAGAAAGATGCACTAGAATATGTCATGACTTGTCACCAATACTAGATTCATAGCGATTTGATTCACGCTCCAGCGTAGGAACTTCGGCCAATCACTTCTCCTTGGCCCTTCTCATAATGGGGACTCAACCTCGTGGGTAAGATCCATCCTACCTTATCAAATGGCCACAAATTCATCATCACCGCCACTGAGTATTTTACAAAGTGGATCGAAGCCATCCCCCTAACATACACAACCGACAAACAAATATCTAAATTCATTCTTAACTACATCATTTTCTAGTATGGTCTTCCGCAATCCATCATCACTAACAATGGATGTCCATTTAAAAACCAAGACGTTCATGAGTTATGTGAGCGATTTCACATCCAACATCATTTCTCCACCTCGTATTACCCATAGGGAAACGATTAAGCTGAGGTGTCAAATAAAACCATTGTTAAAATCTTGAAAAAGACTATCAATGATGCTGGCCAGGACTGGCATATTCAACTTAACCATGCTCTATGGGCTTATCGCACTAGTATTCATACACCCATAGGAGCCACACCATTCACTTTGTTCTTTGGAGCTAAGGCCATCTTTCCTATCGAGGTTGAAATTCCTTCTTTACGAGTCTCCCTGAAAGGCCTAACAGACGATGAAGAATACAGACAGTCACGTCTACATGAACTAGAGATGTTAGAGGAAAGATGACAAAATTCCCTTAACCATCTATAGGAATATCAAAATTGTATCTGTCGTAGTTACAATAAGAAATTCATGGTCAAGAAGTTTGACATTGGTGACTTATTCCTCATGCAAAATCCTAAGAATCAGGCAGACAGAGAAAAACCTGGAAAATTTGAACCAAATTGGCTAGGTCCCTGCGTCATCATATCCTCCTTTGATTCTGGAGCTTATCAACTGGTGACTCCAGATGGAGAACAACTGAAATAACCTATCAATAGTCTACATCTCTGCAAGTTCTATGCATAGCATCAGAAAGTCAAGTTGAAAATTTTAAAAATACAAAAAAATTGAAAAATGAGAAAAAAATTGTTGCCTTGATGAAAACCTAGCAAACAAGCGTCTTGGTGGCACCAAAAAAATGAAAAAATGACAAAAATAGTAAAGATAAATAATTTTTCCAATAATGAAAACTTGGCAAATAGGCGCTGTGGATAAGTACCATGGTGAAAACTTGGCAAACAGGTGCCATGCGTAGTTAATCATTGCTCTGCCATCTACTGTCACTTTATCTGTCTCGACCTATGATGGAACACATTTTTTGTCACCACCATGACATTTTCCATGACATCATACCCCTCCTCTCATGGTTGAAAAACAATTAACATCAAGTCCAGCATACTGTTCATCAGGTATCCCATGCATATCCTTTTCACGTCCTTTAAAATTGGCTAAGTCTTGGACCTGACTAGGGGAAAAAAAATTATCATGTGACTACAGTGGGTATCACACATGGTCTAGGCAATTGTAATTTTTTTGAAAAAAGAAAAAAACATCATAAATAGTCCTGAAAAAAGACAAAAACATCGCAAAAAGTCCTGAAATAAGACAAAAACGTCATAAAAAGTCCTGAAAAAAAGACAAAAAAATCATAAAATATCCTAAAAAAAGACAAAAACACCATAAAATGTCTTGAAAAAAGACCTAAAAATAAAAAAAGTCCTAAAAAACCCCAAAAAATGTCCAACTATCTCAAGAATGCAAAACGAAGTCATTTCTCATTAAAAGTCTGTCATGTCAATCAATCAGTCCTTGTCATTTGTCTGAACTACGTTGTCTCTGCACATTTGCTACGCAGGAAAGACTCATTTTCAATTCCCCAAGACATTAGGTCAGTCCTTTTAGGTTTGTCAAAATAAAATCACGATTCAATCTTTGGTCATCAAGACAAAGTCATTGGTCATGTCGATCTACGAGGTCTCTGAGTGTATGATGTATGCAAGGCCATTTTTCGGTGAGCCCCCAAGGCCGCATTAGGTCAGTCCATTAGGGTTCATGACAATACACTAGCACACACATCAAAAAGTCTTCAAGTCAAACAATTCATCTCAAAATAAGCAAATTACTGCAACCAAATTATGGCAACTATTTATTCAACGTGACAATTACACCAGCATGACAACACCGACATGTATTCAACACAAGTCAATTCAGTAAACTTCAGTCACCCTCAGTCAAATTCAGTCAAAACAAGGAAAATTATCTAAACCAGTCAAACTGTCAACTCTTGGTTATCTTTCAGATGTGTCCTTTTGAAGAATAGCCTCTGTCATTTATGCCTTAGGATGTGTCCCTCCTAGGCATCATCACTATCATTTGACATTTTTGAGGGATCCTCTTGATATTTAAGGATCACTCCTCTCAACATCGGTATCTTTCAGATGTGTCCTTCTGAAGAATAGCCTTTGTCATTTATGCCTTAGGTTGTGTCCTTCCTAGGTATTGTCACTGTCATCCGACATTTTTGAGGGATCCTCTTGACATTTAAGGATCACTCCTCTCGACATCGGTATCTTTCAGATATGTTCTTCTAAAGAACAAACTCTATTATCTATGCCTTAGGATGTGTCCTTCCTGGGCATCGTCACTGTCACTGGCATTCTGAGGGATCCCTTTTGGCATTTAGGGATCAATCCTCTCGACATCAACATTATTCAGGATGTGTCCTTCCTGAATTTGGCAATCTTCAGCATTCGTCATCTTGGCATCATTAGAATCTTGACACCTTGGCATCTCAACATCATCAAACCTGACATCTTGACATTAAAACACTTGGCATCTAGACACACTTGGAAAACACTTGGCACTTGTCTTTTGGGTTTTCATCATGTTACTAGTTTTTTAGAAAGATCTCTGCAACAATATTTAGAGAAGCAGTGACATATCATGGTGTTTGTCTTGTCTTTTGACACTCATGTGATTAGTTTCTCAACGATGTCTTGACTATGAGATCTAGAAAAATAATGACATATCATGATAATGACTTTATTTTGTACTTTTGGCAATCATGTTGCTAGTTTCTCAAGGATGTCCCAAAAATAGGATTTAGAGAAGCAATGACATTTCATGACTTGTATTTCTTGTCTTTTTCTGCTTATGGCTGGTTATGAAAAAAAGACTGGGGCAACTGTGCCATTAGTATGAGTCATGATCATCCTTGTCTGTGACTTCTTGTCTTATGTGATGGTACGACCTTGCACACCTTGATTTATGTCATATCATGGTGTTTGTTGGCCATCATAATAATTTGCCCAATGATGATTAAGAGCAATAAATATTAAAGTCCTATGGTAATATGTTGAAGGATTTGGTCTAGGAACTAACATGCATCTTCTTCTATCTTGTCATCTTCTCTTGCCCATCTCATATAGGCATTGCATCCATATCATCATCCATATCTTTTGTACTAACATTTCTTTGTCTCTTCATATTCTATTCTTCTCATCAATTTTGAGATCACACCTGTGTTCTTGGAACCTATCTGTCCTCTCGAGGGGGCATACCGCTACCCTCCTTGTCATTCTTCCTCATCTTATTTTGCACTGGGGCATATTTTTCACTTATTTTCTTTGTCACAATGTGACATGCTACATTATGACAAAGAGGGGCAAAATGTAGACACGTAAGTGTGACCTAGGTCTCTAAGCCTATTTTACCACTTTGTCCTAGCATAATTATGACATTTAATTATGTCCTTGGTCCACATTTGACTATTAATTAAATAATTCATAATTATTGAATTAATTCATGTCTTATTCTGATGATTATTAAATAAATAAATTTTATTTATTTATTCAATACATCACTAATGATCTATTATCTTCTTACAATTAAATAAATTTCTTAATTTATTTAATTCCTTATGTCTTCCTGATTATTAAATAAATGAATGTTATTTATTTATTTAATATGTCACTAATTCTCATAATTAAATAGATTTATTAATTTATTTAATTATTGGTCACAATATCTAAATTAAATAATTATCTTTAATTATTTAATTTCCTTATTTGACATTTCCCTCATTTTAAATAAAATTAATTATTTAAAATGGCCTCACATGCTAACTGTCACTTCATTTTAGTAAATAATCCAAAAATCGATTATTTACTGTCACACAAAATCCATAATTTGAATTAATTTAATTCAAAATGGTAATCTTCTTCCAAAAATCAAGTAATTGAGCAAATTCTTGATTTTCCAAATCTACTTTTCAGTTCAACCTTTATCGTCTTGATTTTTCAAATCTTACAAATCAAGCAGTCTTTATCTTCTTGATTTTCAGAAATCTTTATCTTTTTAGCTAATTATCACATTTATTCTCAACCATTAATTTGATTTTCTCAAATGACATCTCGACCAATCATTTAATGATTTTTCCCTAACCATGATTAGGGATTGTCACATGAAATCTCATCCACTGATTTTAGGCTTCCGCTAGCTTTCAATCTCGTTCGTCCGTCCAAAATTGCATTTTCTATAAAATGCGAATTTTGCTCATATTATGGGACCACTTCATTATTCTAACATATTTATGCTTAGATTTTACTCCCATACTTGGCATTTAGTTTATTGAATTGGATTATTTTTCATAGACATTATAGTCATTTTTCATAGTCATAGGCATAGTCATTATTTGTCATTCAAATCCTTCAAAACTTGCATTGGAAATTTTCATAGGCATTTGCTCACATCACAAATATGAGGGCAACAATCACAATTGTTGCAAGCTAGAAGGTGCTATGGAAATGAATCATGGAAGCAACGAGTAACAAGTATAACTATTTTAATTTGCTTAAGCTTTCAATGTATTTCATAGCTTCTTTGGGTTTTGTTTATTAATCTAATCTGCTAACCTACCTAAAAATAACCCATTGATACAGTGCAAACTGAGTGTGATGACAAAATGACATATGAGGAAATTCAATTGAAAGAATTACAAAAGTGTGAGCATTATTTTCTCAGTACACAGGAGGATTGCATGTTTTATTTGAGACATGATACCTTCTTTGACCATGATCATTCTGAGGCAGTTAGTCAATGTGATAAGACTGTGCTTTCATGTGGCCTTGATTATTGTCCTCAAATGTTGTCACTTGCTACGAAATCAAAAAATAAGAGAATGTCAGCAATGTGGTTTATGTTATTTGGTTGCCATGTGACAATGAAGCCAAAAACAGAGGAAGTTTACACTTGCACAAGGGTAGCCTAACACTTATGTTTGCAAAAGTATAATCCCTCATATCATTGTGGTGTGGTAGAGGAAAGCATGAGTTGAGGGAGATCATTTCTTTTAGAAGATTGGTGTTTGAAAAAGGTAAGAATTGGCTCCCCTTTCTCATTTGGTGGCCTGGGGTGACCAAGTGAAGTTGAAAAAGAAGGTTGAATAAAGGAGCAGTTTCAGAGCACCCAATGGATTCAACATTTGGTCTACTCCCCAGAGATCTGGATTCTTCCTATTCCCACAGGGGGCATACATCCCCATTCAGAGCCACTGGTGGAACTCTCAAATTTTGCAAATTTGAAGTTCCTATATTGAAATTTTTTCCATTGTACACTTAGAAGTGCACCTAAAAACTTTGCCTAAGTGACCTACTTTGGGAGGTCATAATTTGGAGCCTGTTGAATTTTGTGCAAAATCCCTTTCTATGCAAAATCCCTTTCTGGACCCACTCATGTGACACATGTGAGTAGACATGTCAATTTTTAGCTTCCCATGATGATTTTCGTCAAGGTTTTGAAAAGTGAAGCTAGAGGGTTTTGACAGTGTTTTGTTATTTGCAAACTTTCAGTTATGCAAAGTAGCCTCCTCTTTGAGATAATATTTTGCAACTAAAAAGTTGTCAAGTCAAAAAAATTGCTTCTCTCCATTCTCCATATATTCATGTGCTCCCATGTTAGGTTTCAGTGGTAAATAATCTGATTTTCTATTTTTACCAAGCCAAAAGCAAATGCAATTTGTTCAGTTTTGCACCTGCATTTTCTGAAACCTTTCAAAGAGGTCAACTTCGACCTTCAATATTTCTTGATGAATGATGATTCAAGAAAATCCCTCTTCCACACATACTTAGTGTACCAAAATGAGCTTATGTTTCTATTGGAAGCCTCCTAGAAATTGATTTGATATTTTTTCAAAGTGGTGACTTTGAGAGCATTGATTGGTTCAGAGCATGGAAAAGTTGTAGAAATACCTGAGTGAGCAACTTTGTAGATTAATATTTTTCACCTTGGGATCCCTTTTTGTGAAATTGTCTTTTGCACTCCATTCTTGGGTCAAATGGCTACATTCTTATTCAATTTTGTGCTTCTAGGATAAGTTCTTATGGGATTTTTAATTGTTTTCTGATCGTAACATGGCCAAAAATGATGTTCCAAAGAGTGTCAAATTTTGCAAATATAAGGACAACCCATTTATTTTTTTGGTTTGAAACCTCTATAGATCCATTTTCATCAAGAACAGAGGTAGTTTGATACATTATTTTAATGTACTTTTATCGTGGCTAACACGTCTTAGGGGCCAGTTTACAAAGGAGGTACCTAAATTTTAAGGGCTGGAAAAAATTGGAGGAAATGGGTTTTCTCTGGATAATTTATTATGACCCTACACAAATTTTCATAGCTCCAAGTGTCCCAATTCACCTGCAATAAATTTATCCATTTGACTTGCAGGCGAAATTAAATTTTTGCATCATTCTAATGTTTTAAATGTTTATATTAATTTTTTTTTTAAATATCTCAAGATGATTTTAGGGAATTAATTTCTTGAACATTTGAATGGGATGCAAAAGAAGTTTTAATTCTTTCATTTCATTGGCTAGAAGCTCTCAAATAAAATTTGAAAAACTTCAAAGCTTTCACGCCATCACTCATCGCAGCTTCTCTGTAAAAATGAAAATCCAAACCAGCGATAGTTGATTCTCCAGTGATGGACATACAAGAGATAAAACCATCAATTTTTTAACAGTATCGACATCCATCCAAGCACAAAAAAATAGAGGTGAGGATTTGAAAATCTGGTGCACATCTGAAGGCAATAAGGGAGTGGATGCGTGATTTTATGGAATGAATGAAGGGTACTCATAAAATGAATTTGTTGAAAGGGCTCGAACCCTATAAACCTGGAGCACTAGTTGCAAAATAAATACATGTACGCTCTGTTTGGAATCATTCACAAAACATGGGAACTACTTACTAATGCATTTTGAACAAATCTGATCTTGGGAAATGCCATGGTTGAAGGATCTGTCCAAGAACGAATCCATTGAAAAGGGCTTTAGAAATTTTCAAGTAAATAAATTTGCATAAGTCTCAACACAAAGAAGAGGAAATTCAATTTTTTCACCACTCCCCAATTTCATCTAGTTCAAGCACATGGTTGTATGTGTCTGTAGTAAAACATGATCTCTTGGAGCAACCATTGCGTGTTTTGAAGAGGTCGATGCTCAATGAATGCGAAAACCATTGAGAGTGATCAATGTTCATAATAGATGTATGCGGATGCTGCCTCAGGAAATTCACACAATGAATGGAGGAATCACCATGGCCAGGTGAGAGAAGTTGCAAAGAGAGGAGTTAGGGTTTTTGCCATGTCGCCCATTGCCAGTCCTTGCTTCTTTTTTCAAACTGAACCGGTGATGAGTGATAGCCTCCATTACCCATCGCGGGTGTTAGTTCTCAAAAACGTTGGTTAGAAAACCTCAAGAGGTTGCCAAGCTCTTGGTACGTTTTAGACTAACGAACAAGGCCAATCGGTGTATTTGAACCTTCTTCTCTTCAAGCTCTGCCAGACCTAGGTGGGTATACCTATGTAAATGAAGCAAACTTAAACTTTGTGTTTCCTACTTGTGCAATCTATCCACAATGGAAATTGGGAGTGGAGAGATCTAATTTGGTATAAATTGTATAAGCAATATCAAGGTGAATTTTATTAATATGTTCAGTTAACAGATGTGAGGTTTTGAAAACAAATTTGATAAAACTAAATGATGAAATGGGTAAGACCAGTGCCTTGTTGGGTAAATGGAGTCAATGAAGTATTATGATGGATGACAAATATCGGCTACAATTCTAGTTTTTTGGCACTTGTGAATGTTTATAACTTGTATAAACGTGCAAATAGGTAACTGGAAAACTCTTCTTATGAATCCCAATGATATCTTTCCAAGTTACTGTGATTACTTAAAAGAATTCAATCCTTCCTTGAAGGATTTAGTGAGATAAATCACACAAGAACAACAAATGTGTTTTAACAAATTAAGTATATCCTTGATATATTAATTTCAATAATAGGAAAAGACCATTATGGAGACAGTATGACAACTTTGTCAACTACAAAGCTCTTCTTATTAATCCCAATGTTACTTACAAATTACTATAATCAATTTAAATGGGTTTAAATCTTTAAAAGAAACCAATCAACTGATCACACAAGAGCAGCAAATGTGTCTAGATGAAACTGAGATATGAACTTGGATATACAGATTCAAATAGCAAAGAAATAACACTATGAAGATAGCCCAGTAGTTGCTTAATTTCAAAAAACAATAGACACCAATATTGAGTCACATAAATTAATATCTTCTATTGATTCTCCAAAATTTTATGCATGCATCGTAGTCTTCACTATATAATCTATATGATAAACATTTTAAAAGTATCTTCTATATATCTCCTACCTAACTCGTAATTCTAATGATTCTCTCCTTTGATTTCATTTGGCATATATACATTATTTTAGGGTTATGATCCCTCATATCTGTTCGCTACATCCCTTCAATATTCTTCTTCTTCGGAAAATACATTTAAGTAATTGCCTTGGAAAATTAAATATTTTAATCTTCATTATCTCTGTGAAATTAATTTTAGTGATTATCAAACCTTTCCTTGGTTGGCAATCTTCACTCTTCACCAATTAAAATAAAAATAGTCACCCACATTATAACTGCTTTGGTGAAAATGTTTTTCCCTCCTGGTGAAAGTATTTTACTTTGTATTTAATTTTTTAATTTTCCTTTAATTTCCTTCGTGAGAAGATTTACTCTCTGTCATTAAAATATTCTAGGTCTCCATCATTAAAATATTCTAGGTAAAATAATTACTTCGCCCTTGGTGAAAATATTTCCAACTTCACTTCACACAAGATAATACTTCTATCTTGCACATTTATTTTAACGTTTTTAAAGAATAATATCTCTTCCATAGTCTTATTTTATTCTATCTTCTATCCGCATTATGACCATATGTATTTATATTTCAGGGTGACTTGAAGCATCACTGAGACTTATTTTTTCTTTCCACCGATCTTACTTCTTTTACCGATGAAATTTCTCAATGTTGTCGGGCTATCGCTGGGATTGGGTATTCTTCTCCACCGATGGGCATTTCTCCTGCCGATATAGTTCCATCGGCATGTAGGGTTTCCTTCTTTTGCTTCATGCGCGTAGGAAATGTCTGGAGAAGAATATCTCTTACAATGTTTGTTTCTTTATCATGTCTACACATTAACCTCAAGGTTTCCTTGGAACCATCATATTCACTAAAAATAATATAAGAATGGGCAAGGCGCATTCCACCATCACTGTAATTTTTTCACAGTGGAATCTACGTTATACATGGTCGCAAGAAGATATTTTTCTTTCTCAGAGAACGCTTTTCATCGACAAGGCTTTGAGGGCTTTCGTAGTGACTCTATTTGTGCACGTGGTTGATGGCTCATGCATCCATTTTCCCCCATTTTCCTGTCATACTTTATTTGTCCAAGGTCTTCATTAATATTCAGCGCTCGACATTGCAACTTTGATTTGGAAACACTGTCATACATCTTTTCACTTCTAATCATGAAATAAGCATGTCCCAAACAGACTAGCTCCATGGATATATACAGAGAAATGGGTATCATAATTTGAAATATTATCACTGCCGATAATATTGAAATCACTACCTCTGCTCCTATACCATAGTAATTACAAACTTTGTTCTCTGAAACCTTGAAATACCTATCTCTGAAGTAAGGAAAAGTACTTAGTTGTTCCTTATGTCGCCCCAGCCATAGTCACATGCCTAATCCCACAACTGCATAAATGACCATGAGAAATAGAGACAAATAAATTATTTCTCTGTTCATGTGGGATTCCAGTCTACTCCTTTTTGATGGTGCTCCTGAGTTATCCAGCATGACTTTGGTCTCTTGACTAGCATAGACTACAACTCCAATAACCCAAGCAGTATTTTTTAGCTCACAACCTAGCAAAATTTATGCTTGATAGGCCAAGTGAAATCTGTTTGCCTTCAAATTTCATGTATCCATGAAATCCATATATGTTTCTATTTGGCTCTTCACAACAAGTGGTACCTAAAACGAGCTCTCTCTCCGGCATCCTCAAGAGTGTTTCTTGCTTGGCATATCTGGTTTTCATATTTGATTCTCCATCAAGATCGATTGTTTGGATATAAGCAACCCCACTTGAATCAGTACTCCCCAGCAATACAATGTCACAAGGAAGGGTTTCATTTCACTAATTTTCACCACCTCACCAACCCTAATCATTTTCCATTCATTCGGCTGAAAACTCCCATCCTGCAATATCTCTGCCTTTCTATTATTCTTTGTTATGTCAGATCGTTTCCTTCCTAACAGTGTATTTCACAAAAAACAATTGTAATCCCTTCAAAGATCTATTCAATCCAAGCCTTCACCATAAAGAGAAGCTCGCATCCCTCCCAAAATTCATAATTCTTTAGCTTAATCCCTGTCTGTGTCGAATTAAGAGCTTTGGAGCAGGGTATAGGAATTCATCAAAGTACAAAAAGTAGATATGTGTTGGACGAATTCAATGAAAGATGGCTCCTGTGCAAGGGTTCTCAAACTATTTGAACTAAGAGAAGTCATTGCATAATGATTATAATATTCCTCATTTATAATCTTGACAGTGAATGTAAGGTGTTTCCCCTTCATTATACAGAATAAAATCTATGGCTTCTTGTTTCTTTTGTTGAGGATTCCTTCTAGTGTTCTCTCCAGCATTACCTTATCATTTTAACAGGATCTCTCGTGAGAAAAAGGGGCTTTGTGTGATATAGATATCCAGTTGTTACCATTTTTTATGTAAACTTGTTCGCAACATCCTTGAGGTCTTTTAGGATTTCTTGAGAAATATATGTTCCCCCAATTATTAATATTCTCCCATTGAAAACAATGTTACAATTTATGTTCTATTGCTTTTGATGGCCTCGTGGACTTATTGGCTCCTTCTCATTCGCGCCCCATTACAAATAATGTACCTTCAACTTTTAACAAAATTTGTATTATGTTTTGATAGATTCTGATACCTTGTTTTGCTTCTCTCGATGATAGTTTCTGCATTGCAGGTGTTTCATATTTATCAAAACTTAATAGTGAAACCACTCTAAAGACTTCCTCATCACAAGTACGGCCTGTTCTTGATGAAAATACTTCATATTTTCCATGTCTGGAAAGGTATTGCATCATATGATATGAACTGGGATCGATTTGCCTATATTTGACTTGAATGATATCAACATAGTCCCCTCCAATACAATCCAAGAGAGAAGGAAATTTCTTCTTCAAAATGTGATTATATACAATCGCAATGGTGCCCCTGGCCGCATGAGAGTGCTCTCCAACAATGGCTGTCAAATCAGTGATGATGTGCTTTCGAATTGAAGGTGAACTTGGTTCCTATGGATACCAACCCTAATTATTCACCTACGAATCTTTGCAGCCTCTCTCTCTTGTGATCATCCTCGCCAATACTTTGTGTAATGAAATGACTCTTGAATGTCTCCAACATAAACCTGATCCCCATATGTATGAATGGATAAAATTGTATTAGGAAAAAGCTTATTCTCACATTTATGAAGTAATTTCCTTTCGCCCAAATCATAAATTCTTAGTACTTGTCGGATTCCAATCAATAGGTGGCCTTGGAATTGACATATTGCCAGTGGTACTCCATCGACTGGTGTTTTATGCAGAAGTTTAAATGATTTCCCATCATCCACAAATTTATAGAGATGAATAAATCCTCCTGAGCAATTATTTTTGGGCCATAATCCTAAATCTTTTGCAGTTCCAATGGCCACAAGAGTTCCATGTTCTTTGTCATGAAAGTTGATAGAACAAGTGCTAAATGCAGCTTCATTTAATTTTATTTAACTTGTACTCTAAAATGCATTTGAAAAGTAATAACACACCTGTGCTCCATAAATGACAATCATCTTTACCTGAGAAGATAGACAACTTTATGGCATCCTTTAGACAACTTTATGCAATCCTTTGGAAAACACATTAAATGTACATTCCTCAAGGATGCATCAAGACTGAAGTGAAGACTGAAGTGAATAATGATCAAGATTTGTTTCTTGCACTGTGATCTGAATGAGTCAAGTAGCCTCCAATACTGCTTTATAAAACTGATCAAATGATCTCCAAAAGCCATGAAATTTCACCAGTACGTTAATTAATGGTAGGGGAGTATGGTTGCAAGACAGATTAACATGGAGTTATTGGAATTGCAAACTGTGGATGTCCAAAGTTTCCCACTTATTCATTTTTGAAAAATTGCACTTGTCAAACTCAATTAAAACCCATCTCTTGCCCCTTTTGAAAAAATATCCAACATGATTCTGAGAAGCTATAAATTTTCATATTAGCTCATTTAAGCATGGTGAAAATGTGTGCAAGAGGGTTTTCCACCAAGCATCTTCTTTTGCAAAATACGAGGTGTCAAAGTTGCCTTCTGTGAGAATTTTCTGGAAATACCAGTGTCAAAACTATGCAAAATTAGTTTGGTTTTGGCTTTGAAAAAATACCAAATTAGGTGCTATGACCCTGAAAATTAGAATGGAGGTACACTTTTATGAGGGGAATCTAGGGAATCAATTGGTTTGTCATGATGAGCTTTCAGATGCTTAATACTAGCTTCCAAAGTTGGCTACTTTAGCAGATTTAAGATTGTGTAAATAGCAAACCTTCACAGGACCCTTCAATTTGACCTTTTGAAACCCTGTCAAAATTGATCGTAGGGAGCTGAAATTTGGCGTGCCCATTCACATATGGTAGATAAACATCCGTACAAGGTGGTTTGGCATGAAAATGAACAGATCCAAAGTTATGATTTTTTAAAATGTGCTCCTGCGGCTACTTTTACAACTGAGTTTTTTGAGTGTCGAAATCCAATTTTTCAATGTAGGAACCTAAAAAATTTATGTAAATTTTAGGCTCCAACAGCAGGTTGGGTCCTCAAATTGGAAGGTGAAGAGGAGATGCACAGGAGGTTGGAGGTAAAGGGTGGTGGGCCCTAAAACATTAAATGTTATCAATGTTCTAAATATTGCTCGATGAATTAAATGGTGAGCATATAAGCACAGGAACAGTTTGATTTGCCATGGTAAACATTTTAATGGGTTTTTATTTCTTTTAAAGGTCAAACTAAGTTGTAAAAGAATAATGCAATGTGAATGATGGAAATATTAGGCCCAACTTGAAAAGGTAAATATTTTAAAAGTGAGGTAAATAAGTGTTGCTAAGTAAAAGATTTTGGAGCTTTTCTTTTTTGTAAAGGAAAACTTTTACAATGTGTATGGATATACATGGAGTGAATATGAGGACATGGGTAAAATTTGGTTAACCAATATTATAATACTTTAATGCTTTCATTCCAAAGTAAGTATTTTGGAAATAAGGTGGGATATATTTTCCTCTGTTGGGCATGGTGAAAATTAACTAAATTAAAAACAGTATTTTGAGGCATGATTAATATTGCTGGGAGAAAGTAAAGTGCACTGGAAATAAGAAATATTTTACAGATGAGAAGAATTTTTGCACCTCGGTGATATGAAGGGTAAAATGAATGTGCAAATTTAACTGTCTGGAGATGTATATGAAATTTAAATTGATTTTGAAATGAAGGCCAATTGAAATGAAATGTAATTTTCCAATAGCCCGAGGCTTGTTTGCTCCTTAATGTATAAAATGAATTCAAGGCTATTTGGCAGGGGTCTTTTGTCAAATTTTAGATCTAGAAAATGTATAGTGAGAACACATAAATATATTCAAGGTCTATAGCTTAGGCTTTGGGCTAAATAAGTAAATTTTGTCAATATGTGGCTTCTGAGTATACCTGAATATAAATGCTAATCTCTCAAGCCTGTAGTCTCTCCATTTTGATATTGTGCATGCATTATTAATGGATTTGGATTAAGGATTTGTTCGTTAATTGTCTTAGTCTCTCACTTTGACATATGATTTAATTACTGCTTTGATCTAATGGATGAGTTAAATGCTTTAGTTAAGTCATTGATTCATGCTGTAATGTCCCCTTCTCGAACATGACCTTTTCTGTTGACCGTTGGCCTATTATGGAGACCCGTAGGCTTCTTGGTGGTGAAAATTAGGGTTTCTTGGTTGGTGGTTTCTTTTTCTCACGGATTGGTGATTGAACTGCAGATTCCTTCTGGGTTTTTCGTGAGCTTCTTGGTGATGGGATTTTCCTAGCATTCTGAGCACTTTCATGAATTTACTATTTTTAGTAAATTCTATTTCTGGCAGTGGTCCTGTTGGTTTTGGCACGATTGGCCTTCTACTTCAGTCTGTTCAGTTGGATTGCTCAACTTTGGCTTTGGGGCACGATTGGAAAGATAAGTTCGAATTATTTTAATAAAGTCATATTCTAATGTTATATTTTGCTGTTGACCCCCCCCTTAGCCTAGTGATTGAACTAAAGTTGTTTTAAAAGGTGGTCTTTATGGGTGGCACCTCATGTAATTGATTTAATATTTTCTAAAAGGCAAAAACAATGCTTGGAAAAAGGGACGCTTATCTTATTGAAGAGATTATTCTTGAATTAAAACTCAAATTGACCTTGGAAAGGGGGACACCATCTTTGGAGGGAAAAGGAGTTATTTCAAATTTGAAAAGCAGGGTTTCTAGAAGCTTCTGGAGAGTCTTCACAAAGTTATATAAGGAGGTCTTGGTCTTCATTTGCATTATCTGATATCTTGAGTAATGTTATGCTATCAAAATGGTGTTGGACTGCTTCGAGGAATGAATGCCTTCTAGCTTGGCTCAACTTCATGCTTGTGAGATAGCACCTAGTGGAGAGGTTTTCTTGCTTTTGAGTGATTTTGTAGTGAGTTTGCTTATAGTTGTTGTTTATGCATTGTAATCCTTATATTTGCAAAATAATCAAAAATCTGGAGTTGCTGGTTTGTGTTGCAGATTTGGTTTTTATCTCATAAGTCATTGTGTGATTTTCTTTTGGTTCTAGGTAGTTTACCCATGCATTTGCTAGGCAAGGGCACCCCTCTCAGAAAAGTTTGGGAATTTATGTTGAAGTCTTCAATTTTATAAACCAAAATCGCCCCTCCTTGTTGTCGTACCTTCTGTACTCTCATTGGGATTTGTGCCAAAATTAAATATCAACGTTTTGGGTCTGTTTCTTGTTGTCATCTTGGGCGCCATCCTTAGGAAGGTATTTTACATCAGTTTTCATGTCGCTTGGTTTAGAAATGAGTGAGTTATGAGCATTTGATAGGAATTTTGTGTTGCTAGTTCTGATATTCATGTTGTTGGTCTGTCAAATCAGACTTGAGAAAATTGTGTATGAGTGAAGGGTGGGTGTTAGGAATTCATGTTTGAGCTAATGGATGACATATTTACTATTGCAGCACCTATGGAGCTCTAATTCCTTGATCTTGCAGGTATTTCTTCAATATATTGTAAGTTGCACAGTAGTACTGTTAGCATCCCTTCTAATCTTGTTTTCATGCTCTGTAATTCCCACTGAATAAGTGGAAGAGGTTGGCTTGCCGCTTGTTTACTTGAATTACATTGTAATATCTTAGGTATCTACCATATGGTCGCCTCATCTCCATCCTGGATTGAGTAGCACATACTTGGTGTTGAGTTGCTTTTAGTATTGTAATAGATAGGGATCCTCTGACCATATGCTCGCCGTCATCTGGTGCATTCTTGGTTAGAGTTCTTTGTATCAACATTTCTTTAAGATCCTCTGACCAATGCTCACACCTTGCCCACGTCGGGATCTTGGTGTACATTCTAGTTAGAGTTGTTTTCAGCATCGTTTTGGTTTAGAGCTAACCTTAACAAGTGTGTGTTGATTGTAACTTGAAATTGAAAAAATAAAAATAAAATTGGCTCGGTATATTTCAGTGGTATTAGAGCCATGCATCCTGCCATCCTGTGAAACAAGCCTTCTATGAGTGACAGAGAACAGAGATACTTAGCAAGGGTATACAAGAGGGATACTAGTCAGAGACAACTCTATCATGTTCCAGAAGGTTAGACAACATCAGAGGTTTTGAGGGATCATTGGGAGCCTTCTCAGGAAACAGAAATGGGGGATAATGAAAGGACCTCAAGTGGTAATTAGAGGGTTTGAGGCAACAGGAATGACAGTGGGAAGAGTAAAGAAAGATCACCAAGTCTGGGACAAGGATTCAATAGGAAGATGGATGCCTTGTTGGATATGGTTTCTCTCATGATGGGGAAATTGGGTCAGAACCCTCCACAGAACAATCCAGGGCATGCCGGTGAACACAGTGCTTCCAACCAGCATAATGGACATGTTGTCCAACCTTCAGCAAGCAGCACATACATATCTTCTAGACCATTCAAACCCACGTTCTTGGCACCAGTAAACCCACAACGAGAGCCTGAAGAAAATGTTTCATTTTTGGAGCAGCTAAGAATAGGTTGTACTGAGTATGAAACTCTCCCTGATGAAGTCAAGCTAGACATGTCCTTCAACAATTTCATGGAGCTTAAGAGGAAGAATAGAGGAAAAGGGAGGAATTATGAACAAAGGAGAACATCAGTACAAGGGGACTTGTATCAAGCTATCAACAAGGTTATGCTTCCCCACTTTGATGGAAGTGATAGTAGTTCTACTCGAGCTTGGATACAGAAGTTAGACAACTATCTGGCTCTTAGACCAATGGCAGAAGAAGAAGCAATTAAGTTCGCTACGCTACACCTAGATGGGGTGGCGCATGAGTGGTGGTACCATGGCCTAGTCACCTTAGGTCATGGGTCTATCACTACCTATGATGAGTTTACCAATAGACTCATAGAGAGATTCAAGAAGAAGGACCCTAAAGTGCATTTCAGGGAGTTGGCACAGTTGAAGCAGTATGGCACAGTTGATGCCTACATAGCTGAGTTCCAAAGACTTTCAGTAATGGTCACTGGAATCACGGAGAGAAGATTGGTGATCCTATTCAATGAAGGATTGATGGAGCCACTCAAGGATTGGATTAAGGCTTTTAATCCACCCTCCCTACATGAGGCAATGAAGAAAGCAAGAAACATGGAGTGGGCTGCTCCCAAAGCAAAGCTTCAATCCAAGCCATCATTTCACAAAGGGGATAGAGGGAAAAGACCTCATCAAAGACCTCATCATAAGGAGTTTAAACAACATAAACCTCATGTCACAAGATTGGATCCAGAGACTATCAATGAACTCCAAAGAAAGGGGTTATGTTTCTGTTGTTGGGAAAAATGGTCCCAAGATCATGTTTGCCGAAAAGGAGCCAAAATTCATCAAATTGAATACTATTCAGTTGAAGAAAGCAATTCTAATTTTTCTGATCAGCAGTCTGATTTTGAGGACAGCGAAGTAGAAAGAGCTCTAGAAGAGTCTGAAGATGAAAAGGGAAGTGGAGGTGCATTGGCTCAACTTTTGAGCTTTCAAAAGAATGAGTCCTTCAAAGTTCTAGGGATGATTAAAGGGCAGTGAATAGTTGCTCTGATTGACACTGGCGCAACACATAATTTCATTGATGAAGCTGTGGTGGCAAAGAAAGGGCTGCAAACAGAAGATTTTGAGGGCTTCAGAGTTATGGTTGCTGATGGGTTTCACATCTCATGCACCAAGAAGATTTCAAACATGTCTATGCAATTGGTCAATTATGAAGTCAAGGATGACTTCTATGAGGTTAACATTGGAGATACAGATGCCTTCCTTGGCATTCAATGGTTGCAATCTCTTGGAGAGATCTCTTTAAATCTGCAAACCATGGAGCTCAAATTTCAATTCGATGGGAAGAAGGTGGTGTTAAGAGGAATGTCTAATGGTGGTCCTCGGATTGTGTCATTCAAAAGAATGGCAAGGCTGATTCATCATGACCAAGTTGAGTGGGTTGTGGAATGTATGATTCTTCCAGCTAGTCCAGTTGAGACAAAGAGAGATTATCCTCCAGATATTCAGTCTTTACTCACCAAGAAGAGTAAAGTGTTTGTTGATTTACCTCCTAGACCACCTCCTGATCGAGGTTCAGAACATGTCATAGAGCTCAAGGAAGGAGCTAAGCCAGTTATCACAACTCCATATCGGTACCCCAAAAAGCAAAAGGATGAGATTGAAAAGAGCATTAGGGAACTCTTGGAGATGGCCTTCATTCGTCCAAGTAAGAGTCCCTTTGCTTCAGCAGTTGTTCTAGTGAAGAAGGATGGTACCATTCGTATGTGTGTAGATTATCGTGCTTTGAATCAAAGCACGATAAAATCGATATCCCATTCCAAGGATAGATGAGCTCATTGATGAGCTACATGGAGCCAAGTTCTTTTTGAAGATAGATTTGAGGTCGGGCTACTATCAGATTTAGATGAGAGGATCTGATGTTGAGAAGACAACTTTCAGATCTCACTACGATCACTTTGAGTTCCTAGTCATGCCATTTGGGTTGACTAATGCTCCTGCTACCTTCTAGTCTTGTATGAACATAGTTTTTCAAAAGCAGTTGAGGAAGTTTGTGTTGATATTTTTTGATGACATCTTGATTTTCAGCAAGACTTGGGAAGAACATCTCAAGCACTTGGAGGAATTGCTTAGCATCCTAGAATTAGAGAGCTTGTTTTCCAAAGAATCCAAACGTGAATTTGGAATGAAGGAGCTAAGTATTTACCTTGGCCACATAATCAGTGTAGAAAGAGTGAAGGTTGATCCTGAAAAGATCAAGGCAATTGTTGATTGGCCACCTCCTGAGAACTTGACTCATTTGAAAGGGTTCTTGGGTCTTTTTGGATTCTACATAAGATTTGTAAAGGGTTATTCACAGAATTTTGCTCCTCTTACTGATCTCACAAAGAAGGGGGCTTTTTGCTAGTCAAAAAAGGCTCAGAGTACTTTTGATAAGTTTAAGAAGATAATGAGTTCTTGTCCCGTTCTAGCTATTCCAAATTTTTCCAAGCCCTTCGAGCTACAGTGTGATGCATCCGGTGAAGGTGTTGGGGCTTTTTTAATGCAAGATAAGCATCCCATCGTGTTTGAGAGTAGAAAATTAAGAGGAGTTGAGAGGGCCTACTCTATCTATGACAAGGAAATTCTTGCAATCATGCATGCATTAGCCAAGTTCAAACAATACTTGGTGGGGAGCAAGTTTGTGGTCAAGACTGATCACAATAGTCTCAAGCACTTCATGCATCAGAAGGAATTGAACTAGAGGCAACAAAAGTGGGTGAGTAAGCTTCAAGCTTACGATTTTGACATTGAGTATGTCAAAGGTAAAAACAACATTGTGGCGGATGCTCTATCTAGGAGACCACATTTGAGCTCATTATGTGAGCTTACTATTGATTGGAAGAACATGTTGCTTGCTGATTATGCCAAAAATCAGTTTGCAACCAGCATCATTGAGGGTACTTTTCATGACGAAAGGTACAAGGTGGTTGAAGGCTTGATACATTACAAGGGTAGAATCTTTTTGGTGGCTGATTCTAAGCTCAAAAAGAAGATTTTGTTGACATTTCATGACATTCCACTTGCTGGTCATCAGGGATTCTTCAAGACATATAGGAAGATCCGGGAAAGATTTTCTTGGAAAGGTTTGAAAGGAGAAGTTCAACGTTACATTCAGGAGTGTCCCACTTGTCAGATGAACAAAAATGAGCATACACTATCAGCTGGTCTGCTGCAACCTCTTCCCATTCCCAATCAAAAATGGGAAAGCATCTCAATGGACTTCATCACTGGTTTGCCCAAGGTCCAAGGGAAAGACTGTATCTATGTTGTAGTGGATAGATTAACAAAATTTGCTCATTTCTTTGCCATTACCAGCTCCTTTTCAACAGCTCAAGTTGCAGATCTGTTTTTTCATGAGGTGTTTAAATTACATGGGCTGCCAAAAAACATTGTGAGTGATAGGGATAGCAAGTTCCTAAGCACCTTTTGGCAAGAGGTCTTCAAAATGAGTGGTACAGTGCTTACCCCAAGCACTAGTTATCACCCTCAAACTGATGGGCAAACAGAGATAGTGAACAAGTGGTTGGAAGGTTATTTGAGGAACTATGATTCAGAACAACAAAGAGAATGGGTGAAATGGCTTCACATCGGTGAGTATTGCTACAATTCTTCTTTTCACATGTCAATAAGGATGTCACCTTTCATGGCTCTTTATGGTTATGAGGCTCCTAGCTTTGCTGATTTGGTGTTTGGAGATAGCAAAGCCCCTCAAGCCAAGGATATGTTATAGCAGAGTCAAGATATCTTGAAATCATTGAAGAACAATCAACAGATTGCACAGAATCAGTAGAAGATGTACGTTGATCAGTGGCGTGTTGAGTGCTCTTTTGAGGTTGGAGATATGGTTTATCTTCGACTACAGCCTTACAGACAGTCTACTCTCAAGAAGAGTGGAGCCGAGAAGCTCAAACCTCGCTTCTATGGGCCATTCAAGGTTATCAGAAAGGTGGGAGTAGTAGCTTATGAGTTGGAGCTACCTTCGAGTAACAAAGTGCACAATGTCTTCCACGTGTCTCGCCTCAATAAGGCACTTGGGCACAACGTTATTGCTTCATCATAGTTGCCACCTTTGGATGAAGAAGGATAGTTAGTTTTGATTCCTGAGGAGATTCTTGATTCCAAAGAGCGTTCTTTGAGGAAAAGAACAATCAGAGAGTATTTGGTGAAATGGAAGAACTTTCCTATGGAGGATGCGACTTGGGAGAATGATGAGATTCTGTAGCATCTGGGTTTGTGATTGCTTGAGGACAAGAAATCTTGGGGAGGGCGGATTGTAATGTCCCCTTCTTGAACATGACCTTTTCTGTTGACTATTGGCCTATTTTGGAGACCCGTAGGCTTCTCGGTGGTGAAAATTAGGGTTTCTTGGTTGGTGGTTTATTTTGCTCATAGATTGGTGATTGAATTGCGAATTCCTTCTGGGTTTTTCGTGAGCTTCTCGGTGATGGGATTTTCTTGGCATTCTGAGCACTTTCATGAATTTACTATTTTTAGTAAATTCTATTTCTGGCAGTGGTCCTGTTGGTTTCGGCACGATTGGCCTTCTACTTCAGTTTGTTCAGTTGGATTTCTCAACTTTGGCTTTGGGGCGCGATTGGAGAGATAAGTTCAAATTATTTTAATAAAGTCATATTCTAATGTTATATTTTGCTGTTGACCCCCCCCTTAGCCTAGTGATTGAACTTAAGTTGTTTTAAAAGGTGGTCTTTATGGGTGGCACCTCATGTAATTGATTTAATATTTTCTAAAAGGCAAAAACAATGCTTGGAAAAAGGGACGCCTATCTTATTGAAGAGATTATTCTTGAATTAAAACTCAAATTGACCTTGGAAAGGGGGACGCCATCTTTGGAGGGAAAAGGAGTTATTTCAAATTTGAAAAGCAAGGTTTCTAGAAGCTTCTGGAGAGTCTTCACAAAGTTATATAAGGAGGCCTTGGTCTTCATTTGCATTATCTGATATCTTGAGTAATGTTATGCTGCCAAAATGGTGTTGGACTATTTCGAGGAATGAATGCCTCCTAGCTTGGCTCAACTTCATGCTTGTGAGACAACACCTAGTGGAGAGGTTTGCTTGCTTTTGAGTGATTTTGTAGTGAGTTTTCTTATAGCTGTTGTTTATGCATTGTAATCCTTATATTTGCAAAATAATCAAAAAATTTGGAGTTGCTGGTTTGTGTTGCAGATTTGGTTTTTATCTCATAAGTCATTGTGTGATTTTCTTTTGGTTTTGGGTAGTTTACCCATGCATTTGCTAGGCAAGGGCGCCCCTCTCAGAGGATTTTGGGAATTTATGTTGAAGTCTTCAATTTTATAAACCAAAATCGCCCCTCCTTGCTGTCGTACCTTCTGTACTCTCATTGGGATTCGTGCCAAAAATTAAATATCGGCATTTTGGGTCTGTTTCTTGTTGTCATCTTGGGCACCATCCTTAGGAAGGTATTTTGCACCAATTTTCATGTCGTTTGGGTTAGAAATGAGTGAGTTATGAGCATTTGATAGGAATTCTATGTTGTTGGTTCTGATATTCATGTTGCTAGTCTGTCATATCAGACTTGAGAAAATTGTGTATGAGTGAAGGGTGGGTGTTAGGAATTCATGTTTGAGCTAATGGATGACATATTTACTATTGCAGCACCTGTGGAGCTCTAATTCCTTGATCTTGCAAGAATTTCTTCAATATATTGTAAGCTGCATAGTAGTACTGTCAGCATCCCTTCTAATCTTGTTTTCATGCTTTGTAATGCCCACTGAATAAGTGGAAGAGGTTGGCTTGCCACCTGTTTACTTGAATTGCATTGCAATATCTTAGGTCTCTGCCATATGGTCGCCTCATCTCCATCCTGGATTGAGTAGCACATACTTGGTGTTGAGTTTCTTTCAGTATTGTAATAGATAGGGATCCTCTGACCATATGCTTTCCGTCATCTGGCACATTCTTGGTTAGAGTTCTTTGTATCAACATTTCTTTAAGATCCTCTAACCAATGCTCACACCTTTCCCACATCGGGATCCTGGTGTACATTCTGGTTAGAGTTGCTTTCAGCATCGTTTTGGTTTAGAGCTAACCTTAATGGGTGCGTGTTGATTGTAACTTGAAATTGAAAATTAAAAGAAAAAATTGGCTCGGTATTTTTCACATGCTTGTGTTATTTGGATTTGGTAAGTAGTCATAGGAGCTTGGGTGTTAATCTGTAAATTGTAAGGCACTTGTAAAGATTATGGATGTTCAAGATTAAATTTGCCTTGTAGTTCAATTTGCTTCATTTTGACTCCATGCCTTGAAATATGGCACTAATATGTAAGTGTTGAATGCATTTCCTGTGCTTTTGGTTTTTGATTTGAGACAATCATTCATAAATATAATTCCAATTGACCTACCTTTGTTGTATGATAATTCTCGGCTTTGAGTTGTTTAATCTTTGAAGGAATTGCCAACTTCATTAAAGATTTCATCTATTCAACATTAAATGAGAATGTATCTGCTTGATATGCAATGTATATGGAAAATTTGTGAAGGAATGTTATAAATACATTGTGGAATCACCCTCCTGGATTTTGCAGAGCCCAAAGTGTAGGAGGAAAGCTTAATTGCTTTCTCTCGTTCATTGGCCCAACCTCTTTTAGGTTGCTAATCATTGGAATTTGCAAATTCATAGGTTCCTTGAAGATTTGGTTGGTATTTAAAATAGCCAACAATACATACCTTCCCAATAAACACATTCTTCGACTCCTCCTTGGTATTTAGATTATATCATTCAAACTATCCCCCATCAGTTTTACATAGGTCTTTCTACCAAATTATTTGATCCAAATAAAATAGTCTTTCCAACTCAATTATTCCCTTCAGAATATTATTATCCTTTTCTTGAGCTAACTCTTCATCTTGAATTTCACCATATGGGTGATCTACTTCCTCAATTATTTGAGCCTTGAAGATGCTAGAATTAGTGATAAATTCTAAAATATGATGGTCATCTTTGAACACCTGCAGATTAGTAACATTGTCTAGAACTAAGGGAAACTATACCAACTCAGCAGTAAACCTTCTCAAATCAGAAGCATCCAACGATTCTAGAGTACTGGCGGCAGTAGCCAAAGCATCTGCTCTATGATTGAATCTTCATGGGATATGAGTGATGTTAAAAGCATCAAAATATTCTATTAGGTCCCACACTTGGTGTCGATAGTTGGATAAGCATTTGTAATGATAAATTTATTGTTTCATAACTTGCTCAAGACCACTAATTCTTAGTCACCGAAAACTTTAAGAACTTTAACTTTCTTCTTAATTGCAAGAATCAAACCATGGATGAGGATCTTATATTCTACCACATTGTTAGCACATTGAAATTGTAGTCTATAGGCAACAATAAATGACTTACCTTGGGAACTAATCAACTCAACCTCGAATCCAATTCCTTGTTTTTATTTTGACCCATCAAACCTAAGGGTCCAAGTCTGATCCTCAATGGCTTTTAGTTTAGTGTTCTTAAGAACTGATAAGTTAATGTTTTCAATCTGCATTGCCTATGTTTTATCTTTGAGTGTTTCAGGCCCAAACCTATTAAGAGTTATACTTTCCTGAAAACGTTGATCTCTGATTTTATGAATGATCTCTAAGCACATCACACAACTATCCTCTGAATGGGAAAAGTTGTCTAACTTGCACCAACCTTGTAACAACAAACCTTTTAGTGAATCTTAAGTTTTCTTTCTCTTATGAGCTTTTATAACAATATTCTTCCATAATTTTTCTAAGTGACTATGTTCTCCTTCATAAGAATCATAGTTAGATTCAACTAACATGACCATCCTAGGAGTCATCTGATTACACTTTTCTACATTTTCTATCTTAACTCCAAAACTTTTGATTCCATATATGCCTTGTACTACATCTATGTATAGAACTTCATTTTTTTAGTTGTAATTTGTGATCATGTGTTTCATACGTGGTTCTCTCTCTATCCTAATCTAATTAGGGGATCCTTTATAGTGTAACCAAATATGTGATAAGTCAATAGCCATATACCTAGATTCAAATTCTTTGACCAATCTCTACTCAATAACATCCCATAAGTGTCTAGTATTTCGACCACTTGGCTATCAATATAGTACTAAATCCTAGGATCTGACACTAACTACATATAGATGCTAATTAACTCTCCAACTATATTTACCTTGATTTTATCCAATTGAGTAACTTTCTTTAGGGAATTAGCTAGGGTTAAGCCAAGAGTTTGACATATGGACAAAGGCTTCACATTGGTAGATGCTCTCGAATCTACTAGGAAATTATAAATATTTTTACAAAATATCCTCAGTGTTAGAAAAAATGGTGGGGATTCTATCTTTCCTTTATAAAAGGCTACATGTACATCTGCCATAACAACCATGTTTTTTTCTTTTTCATTAATAGATTAGTCCTTTTCTTGTGTCTCTTTATTAATTATGCTTTCTTTGTGAAATTCTTCTAATGTATTTAAGAAATATTTCCTGATTACAGGCATTTTAAGAAATTCTTATCAAGATAGGTTGATCTTTACCTTTATGATTTCTTCCACCAAATAATTGGTCAAATTATTTTGATCAGAATTTTTTTTTCCACTTCATGAAATATTCTACGAGTTATTGTATTTCAAGTTCACCTTCGGTAACCCTGGAGTGTTACTAGATTTTTCATTAGGTGGAGTGTTGAAGTTTTTGGGTAGGATTTATGTGGTCAAAGGTCCTTTAAATCTATTTCCACCATTGGTATTAGTCCTCAAATTGTAGCTATGTCCTTTTGGATACTATTGAAAAATATGAATTTCATCAGCTTCATCTTGAGGTTCATTCTCATCTTGGTAAGGATATGTGTATGTTTCTAAAGTCATGGCTGAACTATCCTCTCACTTATAAGTATGAATCTTAGAAATGGTAGGTGACTCAAAACACACGTTACTAGCTAACTACTAAGTAGAGTCGTATCTGACTAGGACTAACTCATTCTCTTGGGGAAGGTGAGAGTCACACTGATCATTATAGTGCATTGCGGCTAGAAAAAATATCTAATGTAGTTTTACATTGTAGGAAATCCACTTTTGAATGAGTGTTTGTATTATGAATTCTACACCAATTGTTCATGGCGAGTTTAGCTAAATTCACCTTATATGTAGACCTATCTTTGGAGGAATTGGAATTGTCTAAAGGTGTGGATACTCACCTAATTTTTGGGTGTGTGTTCCAAGGTCTAGGAGGTTTGGGAGCATTGTATGCTCAAACTTGAAAATTTTGATTTCTACTTTGAGAATAAAAGTTTTGATTTCTCAATTGTGTAACCATTGTGGTTAATCTCTTAAGTTGAGTTGTTATTTCCTTAATTTCTTCTTTATCTTCTTGAGTCTTTATTCTTTGAATCTCTTGAGTCTATGTGAAGAAAGAATTTCCATTGGGATGTATTTTTGTGATAGTTGGGCCAGGGTGTGGGACCAAAGCTTGACTATTTGCAAGTTGAAAGAAAATATTCTTAGGAAATGTCCCATTCTGAACCACTGAAGGAAAAGAGTTAAAATTTATTGTATTATTTAACAAAACTTCACTCACACTCAGTATAGGATATTTGTTCAATCTATTTTTGGCATTCACAAGAGATCCACTTTCAAGGTGTTTTATTTCTAAATTCACACTTATGGCTTCTACATAGACTTCAGTTAGGGTAGTAGGAGGATTTTTCCTCCATTTTAAAAACATCATAGTCAATGGATTGATTTCCATGTAATAAATGACAATGAAGAAAAAATTGTCTACCATGTAGGGTACTTGCAACCTAGAATAAGCCTTTTTGGAATTTTTGATGCCTAAAATTGCTAGAAAAATAGCCTTATGGGAAACTCAATTAATGGGGGACCAATTGCGCTAAAATGAGTGACCTCTGGGTTTTAAAGAAACTGGCTCTTCCTATATTTGGGGGGTTGGAAAGGGAAAAGGAAGCAAATATATAAAATAAAATCTAATCTAAGGTGATACACTAAGATTCAAGTATGTAGGCATGGGAAATCTTCCTCTCAGATAAGATTTGAGGGTTTGTTCAACAATCTGCATGTCCAAAAATATCATGAAGTATAGATGAAAACCCTAAGAGGTCCATCAAATAAAATAACATAACTTCCATACACATTCACTGAACAAGAAGAGTTCAAGACATGATCTGAATCAACAAATTTATATTAAAATTATAGAAGTCTTCCAGATAAACTACTAAGTACAAGAAATAACACAATATAATGTCTTATCAATTAACTAAGAAATAGAGAGGCTAAAAAAATTGGCATAGTTTGTGAGTCTTAATACAATAATTGAAACAATACAAAGGCCTGCAGTCTTTTAGTCCAAGTTTCTCTACATATTTTCTAACCCTTTTTTCAAAGAGCCGAAGTAGTATATATAGATCTCTCCACCGTTTGAAGCCAATAACCAAAATATATTCCCTAGGAATGGACAATATTCCCATCACAATGATTCTCAAAGACCATTGCAACAAAAATATTATAAAACATGGTATTTAGTTTCCTCAAACAAAATGCGCCCTCCTGTAATGATGAATATGGTTCGAAAGTGAAAGCAACATAAATCTCCAGATGACATGCATTGCCCACCCATAGAGTTGGTTAGGAAACATGGCACAATGATGGGGCTTCACATTCATTCATCTTTCCCTTGCGACCAAAATCCCCATAGAGAAGAAACGTGGTGCGACGAATGCATTAAGCTTTGACTACGGGGCCTACCAAAAAAGGTACCCATGACAAGATGCAATGTGGCACATAGGTGAAGGTTGGAGGAGAAAAAAATGAGAGAGAATCCTCAAAGGCATGTGCTATAGACATGTGATCCTAGGACTAGAACCTTGCAAGTTCCTCTTGGAGCTTGGCCTTTTCTGCCTACGCTTGTTGAGATAAGCATGCAATTTTAGTGTCCTTAGCCTTTTCCCTTTTCTATAGGATCTCAACTCTTTCCTTAACACTCTTGAGCTCCTCTCCTCTCTATTTTTAGTTGGTGACTATGTTTCAAAAATTTGGTAGTCACCACCCACTGAGTCTCCTCAATTAGCTCAGCTTTATCTTGTGGTTGGGCTGCATTTAGATTGATCCCTACATCATGGATTGTATAATCCTCAGGTTGCATCTGCCATTGTGGTTTGGGGATATTAGGAGTCATGGTTGCAAATGTTAATGACCCCTAAATCTCATTAAATATGTTCTACATGCATGGCTCAGTAGGCTTTTTTGCATCTTTTTCTTTTTTCTTCTAGGCTCTTATAGCCTGTGCTACCTTAGTCTTGATATTTTTCCCAATAAACTTTGTGGGTGACCTAATCAGTTTGCTGGTGAAGGGTACACTGGGAGGGAGAGAAAAATGGAATGAAATAATTGTGGTCTTAAATTATGTTTTCTTTAGTAGAGTGACTGTCAATGGGGAGAAAAGGGGGAATGTTATGCCATGGTCTAGTTGGGGAAGCAGCAGAAGGACTCATAGAGAGTGGTGGCAGTATCAGAGACATAAAGGTTACCATCTATTGGGAGATATGAGTTGTGGCCAATGTGACAAAAGAAAAAGGGCCAGCAATGGTGGGTTTGGATTGGGCCCCAACAAAAGATGGAACAAATTGCAGGGGAGTAAAAGTTGCCTGTCTGATTGGGGAGAAAGGAGATTGGGAGATACCTCCTATAGGTGTGGAAGTAGAAAATGAAAGGCCAACACTAGAAATAATTGGAGATGTAGATGCAATAGGGTTAACCAAAGACTGAGAAGTGAGAAGAGAGGGAGAGAAAGATACTTGAATTGTTGCAGGATTCGATCCTTGGCTCATTGCAAGAACCTATGAGCTTTCTCTAGGAGTTGCACTAGTGTGCGACCTCTTCTCGGGTGGAGAATTGTCCACCTCTATGACCTCCTGAGATTACTGGGAAGCTCCGAGTCTCTTTGTAGCCCATGTATGTGGTAGCATAGCCACCGAATGGGATGCAGTCACTTGCACACTTAATGGATCTCTGTCAGGCTACTCCAATGCTTCTCCAACTTCCTGTATTTGAGATTTCTTTGCCTCTTTTCTTTTCATTATTATAGTCACTTCCTCTGGGTCTACATCGTCATCTCTACTTGCATTAATATCACCATGCTCTTTGTTCTATAGATTTTCAAAACTATCATCCATGTCAGGCTCTTGGAACTTGGCATCAAGACACCTGGTCTCTTGATGATAAATCCAAAATTAGGAGATTTTATTGTCACTCAACTAGTAGATCTTAGCCAATTGATTATAAAGGGTGGCACCAATTTTGCACTTTTCGTTGGGTTTGGAAAAGGAAAATAGAAAGATAGCCATGGAGGCCTCTTATCATCAATGGGAACATAGGCCAAGTCTACAAAGAGATTTAGGTCCCCTGACTTCAGACTTCGCCAAGCTTCCCATTAGGGCTAGGATCTATGAGTCACCATAACGTTTAGACTCGCTAAGTCATTATTGGGATTATAATCCCATTTGTCACAAATCAATACTAGCCACAAATGAGAAAGCTTCATAGCTAACAGACCATGTGTTTGCTTCTTTCCCATTATTACCATACCGAAGCTTAAAGTGCATTTGAAAAAACCTTTCTTATTCTTTCCCTCGCAAAATTTGATGTCTATAATTTCCAGTTGCCAAAATACCTCAAGGACCAACACCAGATTTGTGACACAAACTAGGAGCTAGAATGGTTCCTCGGTCAAACCATGCAACCTAACAAATGAAAAATCCCCCCTAAGGAACTAGTCACAAGGAGGAACAAAGTCTTGCATCCACCTTACTTGCTCGGTAGAGAATCGATAACAACCATCCTCACCCTCCTTATTAAAATATTACAATATTGGAGTTAGGAAAGACTCAAAAAATGCATAGTAATCATGAGTTATAGAAAGGAGAGGAGTCCACATAGAAAATAGCTTTCTTACCCCATTTTCATTGAAGATAGACAAACCCATACAGTTTCTAAAGAAACTAGGGTTTTTGTGCAAAAACATGTGAGCAAGGAAAGAAGAAAACCTAAACCTATAATGTGTGTGGTATTCCTTGAATTGGTCTAGCATCTCCCAAACAATGACCTTTGTGAAGTCATACCAAAATAAAGAATGTTTTCTTCTTAACCGAAACCCCAAACCCATTTGAAACTCCTAAACCTCCCTGTCACTGTCCATGCCACAAACAAAAGCCAACATAGAAAAGACATCCTATAGGTCATAGTTGGAAACATTGTGCCCAACCAGAAACTATGGTGGGAAATTATCTTCCTTAGGCCTTTTTTATTCTTGATTATAAAATTTTAGATCCTATTTTCTAGTTCTCTAGAGATTTTCTAAGCCACCTATAGTGAATCTCTTCAAAACACCTGTCCCTTGTCTTGTAGGGATGCATAGCATATCCCTAATATCTTCAATGTTGTTTACCACCATCAGGTTTTGGCCTCTTATGACACTGGTATCTAAATCAAAATTTTGAGCGCATTCATGAACTAGTTCTGGGTAGTGATGCACCAAGGGGACAATATATTGTGGAAGACCGCAGAACCATGACTTGTACACCAAATACTCTTGGTTATTAGTCTTTTTCATTCTATTGTAGGCTACTTCCCTAAGACTCTTAGGATTGGTTTTGAGTTTAGGATCATGAATACTATCCCAATCTTCTGTTGTTTGGGCTTTGCTCCAATGATTTGTCTTTTGCACGCCCTGGGTGTGAGGCTAGTTTGGATTTTTCGACATTCCAAGTGAGGCATAAGAGATGTTATTGAAAAAATTGGCCATCATCGCCACTAGGATGGTGTCAGAAAAGCTCCCAACCGCTTCTCCACTTGCTTCCATCTCAAGATTCTAGGCCATTTCAGGATTCTATAGAACTTTACGAATGCTCAACCTCTTTCCAATTCTAACTTGGGCTCTTTCATAGTAAATTGTGCACTCAAAACTCTTCACATTGTTGTTCTTTTGCATGCAATACTAGCCTTTTCTTGAACTAGAGTTGGAGACAACGGTTTCCTTTTCACAATAAATTTGGCATGTACTACCAACTATTTCATTCATGCACAATGAATTATTACCTTGTGAAAAGACAATAATTCATAATGATGATTATCCATTATGTCTCATGGTGCCATCTCTTGGGAAATTGAGACGGTATTTAAAGACATACAAAACCTTTCACATGCTTCCTTATTTAATAACTTAAAAATAATGATTAAGCAAAAGGGTGTAATGAGTACACAAAATATTTTGAGTTGATCTTGGAGTCTAAAAAGTATCCATAGATTGAAACTTAGCACCTAACCATGCAGACTATCACTTGCGCCTGTTGCAAGTTTTAGTTGATTAATTACCTCTTCTTAATGTGCACACAACAAACAAAACCTCGTGGGATTTTTGAGTTTTCTCTTTGATCAGCATCATGCTTATCACATGCATTGTACCCTAGCTACATCTATAAATATACCTAAGGATAACAGTAGAATTTACACTTGGTAATTGGGCTTTTTGGTACAAGAAATAAATACTCCCATTAGGCTAACTAGCATTAGGTCTCAGGCAGCTTTCCTAGGGAAAATTTCTAGTAGGCGTTTAAAGTGTATGACTAAGAATATGCATTCTTTGGCCATAATTGTAATGAAATGGGTACTGGGGAGGGACTTTATATAGTATGAGGACAAGTATCATGTGAACATTGATATTTTTTCTCATTTTGTTGCATCATTGCTTGATATTCAGGTGCTGAAATAGATGATACTAAGGCTTACCATGGAAATCTTCCCAAAGTGCTACCTTAGAGGCCTTGTTGAAGTTGTGATGAATGTAGTATATGGTCGTGGTATTCCAACAACAAGTGATCTCTGCCAACATATTGAAGAGGATGAAGTGGTGCCTTGGGTGCCATTTCTTAGCAAATTTCATATTATGACTATCAAGGAACACTGCCAAAGGGTTTCATGTTCCTACCACTTCTTACTAAGATGCTACAACGTAGTGCTTTTCTATGATGTGGAGTGGCATACTGACTTTAGAAAACTGGTATTTTCTCTTCCACTTGTTGTTGATGTTGTTGATGCTCCTACTACCCCTGCTATTGTTCCTATTTTCGTTCTTGTTGAACTTGTTACTCCTATTGAAGATGAAGCTCTTGCTGCCCTAGTTGAATGAATGAAAACTTTTCTCCTCATTTTTTTATATATGTCTCAAAAATCTTTTAATATATACACTCAAAAAGCTAGACCTAAGAGCCATTTTCCATTGTAATATTCCAAAGTATATATTACCATATAATGAATATATAGCTCTATTTTCAATTTTATATCTCTTTTGATTTTCTCTGCTTCTTTCATGTTTCATGGGTTCCATTTAATAAATATTCTACCAAAAAAAACACACAAAATATATTTACATAATTACATATTTACACTAGTAAAAGATTAATAAAACTAATAAAACTATTTTCGGTAAATTCCATTGATAGGAATTCCCAATGCTTCTCTTTCCATATTCTCTAATTCAAATGCATTATGCTACTTGCATTAAATAAATCAAAAAGGGCCTTCCCACAGACTATCAAATTTGTCCTGTTGGCCAGGCTTTGTGGCTCTCTCATTGAATTTTAGAACTAATTCTTCGCATTTACGATCCTGGTCAGAGGTTTTCTTGTCAAACCACTTCTTAACCACCTGTTGATGGTTACACATGGTCGTCAAGGCTTTTTATCTTTTCTCTTGTATCTCCAACAACTCAACCAACTGGACCTCTGTGGCACCATTTTGTTCAACCTCTAGAGACTTGAGCAATTTTAGTATGGGAATTTCCATAGATATAGGAAATAACGCTTCCTTCTCGTATATTAGCTCGTATGACAAAGTCTTTAAGACTTGCTTGGGGGTTATGTAGTTTGACTAAAGCATTGCTTTAAGGTTCAAATTCCACTCCCTCTGGTGCTCTGACCTGATTCTTTTGATGAGTTGGACTAAATTCTAATTAGTCGACTCAGCGAATCCATTTCCCTATGGGTAATAGTTCAAAAATTTCTTTAGGAATATGCCATGTTTAAGTGTGAATTGACATACCTTCGAGCCTAGGAAGGCTTTCACATTGTAGTAGATGATGGTCCTTGGCTGCCAAATCTTGTTACCAGTTCGTCAAGGAAATTCACAATCTCCACCTCAGTCACATTCTTTAGGGGAATGGCCTCAGTCCATTTGGTAAAGTAATCTGTGGTCGTGAGGATCCACTTATGTCTAGAATTGGAGGCAGGATTAATCACCCCGATGAAATAAAGGCCCCATTGTGCAAAGGGTTCCTTAGCCACTATTAGATTTAGAGGCATTTCTAAGTTCTTCCTCCTTCCTATAAAGAATTGGCATTCTTTGTAGGATTTAACTAGAGAGTGTGAGTCATTGAACAATGTAGGCCAGAAGTACTCGACACACATAATTTTAATGGAAATGGTCTTTGTAATGAAATGTTCACCTGCAGGACTACAATGAAATATATCCAAAAACATTTGTGCCTACTCTTGAGATACGCACTACAAAAGAACACCATTGAAGTTTCTTTTGAAAATAACCCCTTCAATGAGAACATATCTATTGTTCTACAACCTACTTTTAAGAAGGGAGGCCCGCTGGATATTTCCTAGTTTGCATGAATCTCATTCTATTTGCCAACTAGCAGCCTTCAGACTCAGATTCATTAAGTAGAACTAGCTTGGGTTGTTCCTCTTCATTTTTTATTTCCTCATCACATTCCAAATACTCGCATAATTCTCTTCCCCACACAGTCTTCATGGGCCTAACATCAATTTCATATTCAGGGATCTTAGTAATCCAATTGTCCCTTTTTTCTATGATTTCTCCCTCCATAATGTGCTTGCACACATTGGAATGCTCTACATATACAACCACCTTACTGCAAGCTATGAGGTGTTGGAACTTTTTGAGTCCTTTCACAATGGTGAATTCCTACCTCTTGATGAAGTTATAGTTTGTCTCATAGTCCTTTAAGGTTTAGGAGTAGAAGGCTATCAGATGTTCTCCCTTTCCCTCATCATCCTTTTGGGTTAAAACAATGGCAATGCTAAATTTGCTACTAAACACATACATTATGAATTCCTTTGATAGGTTTGGGTTTACTAGCATAGGAGCTGAAGAAATAACCTTCTTAACCTTCTCAAAGGATTCTCTAGCCTCTTTTTTCCATTTGAACAATTGATCCTTCTTGAGCATCAGGGTGATAGGTCTAATTAAACCTGTAAAATCAAAAATGAATTTTCTTACAAAATTTACCTTTCCCAAAAAGGACTGAACTCCCTTTTTGTTGACTAGTAGGGGAAGTTCCATCTTTAGACACTACATTTCCCAATAGTTTTCCTTGCATCACTCCAAAAACACATTTTTTTGAGTTCAAGGATATCTCGAACTCTTGGAATATTTTAAAAACCATTTCAAGATGATCAAAATGATCATCTTTTGACTTAGAGAATACTATTAAATCATCTAAGTAGATCAAGATGATCTTATTGATCAATTCTATAAAGGTAATGCCCATCGCGCGCTAGAAGGTAGATCCTGTATTTGAGAGGCCGAAGGGAATTTTCACATAGGAAAATGTTTCCCACTTGGTAGTGAACATTGTTTTGTGTTGGTCCTCCCTTTTCACCTAGATTTGGTTGTAACTAGAGAAGTCATCCAGTAGAGAAAACATTTTTGATCCAACCATTGTTTTCAAGATTGACTCCATGGAAGGAAAGGGGTAGTGGTCCTTTAGGGATGCTCTATTCAGATCCCAGAAATCAACACATAGGTGGATGTCTCCATTCTTATTTCAGATAGGAACTAGGTTGGACACGCATGTGTTGTACTTGATTGAGAAGATGATCTAGGAGTGAATTAGCTTTGTCAACTCTTGTGCCATTAATGCCATAATATTTGGATTCACTAGCCTTTGCTTATGGCGGAGAGGTTTTTCCTCTTCTATCAATTCTATGGTATGCTCGAAGACTTCAGGATCATATTCCTTGAGGTCATCGTATGACCAGGCTACTACTCCATATTTTTCACAAAAATGTATGAGCCTTTCTTTATCATGTTGCAAAACATCCTTTCTAATATTTAGTTTCCTTCCATCTCCAGCCTGAAGATCTACATAGTCATCTTTGTCTGCTACAAACTTCCTCTTGTCATTCCTTGCATCGTCACAGTTGAAAAGATTTTTTAGAGTGACGAATCCTTTTGGAAGCTTGTTGGACCTTAGCTGAATAATTTTCCCTTCATAAGCTTCTGACATTTTTGATTGGAGCTAATCAACAAATTCTCCTGAATGATGAATGAATGAGGCGATGTGTTCATCACTTTTGAACACTTGCCAGCTCTGGTCATTATCTAAAATTATAGGTCAGAAAATCACTCACATAGTTTGTATGTTATCAATTAGGTTAAAAACAAGTTCAAATTGAGATGATATCGTTACCATGTGATCCATAGCTACATTCTTCTCTCTAGGGACTATTTGGATATTGAAGGCTTCAAAGCTTTCAATCAAGTCCCAGAATCTATGTATATAAGATCCCATGTATAAATTATGTACTATGAAGACTCCTTAGACTTCATTGAATATTAGCTCAAAATCTCTGAACACCATTATTTTTTTAATGCCCATCCGCTCCACAAGACTTAGACCTTGCACGAGGCCTTCATATTCAACTTTGTTATTTAAATAGGAAAACAGAAAGTAAAAATATCTCAGTGTATTTTCATTGGATGGGGATGTCAAACATATCATAACTCCTACACCAACTTTACATCTTGCTCCATCAAAATGCAATGTCCATAGCTTAGAGGCTTGACCACCCTCGGATTCCTTCATGACCTTTAGAATCACTTGATCCTTTTCATAGATCACATAAGTTCCCAATCCGGTGGCATGATAATTACTGAAAGGATTAGTGTCTATAATTCACTCAAGAGGACCTCTTCTCCGTTCATCTAGTCTCTAGTCACCTTCTCATCCTCTAGTAACTCAGTACAATACATTTCATTTTTGGTGATAGAGTTATGAGTAACCTCAAAGCTCATCTTTGTTTCATCTTGTTAGATATCAAAAATGCAAGAAAGATGCCTCAAGAGGCTGCCAATCTCTTGATACGCTTTAGGGTAACAGACGAGGTCAAGAGAACTCAACCTTCTACTCTTCAGGTGTTGCTAGACCTAGGCGGGTGTACCTAACTAAATGAAGCAGACTTTATGTACTTATGATTATCTTTCTTGCAGTGATTTGTCCAAAATGGAAAATGGAAGTGAACAAATGAAACCACACTTGATAGCAATAGCAATATTTTGATCTAAATCCTAAAATGCACAATTAATAGATATAAAGAAACTGAATGAGTTCAAAATAATTAAGTACAAAGACTAGTGCCTTATTGGGTATGCCGAGTCAAATGAAATCAAGATGAACAACACCTCTTTGCGAAAAACTCAAATTATCTGGCATACATTCTATTTACAACTTGTATAAACATGCAATATTGTGATTACTAAGCTCTACTTTAACAATCCAAATGAATCTCTCTTATTACTATGATCAACTAAAAGGATTTAATCTTTGCTTGAAAGAACCAATCAATTAACCACACAGATACATCAAATGTGCACTGATGAATTGAGTATAAACTTGTTATATCAATTTAAACAATAAAAAAAAATCCATCTTGGAGACAACTTAGCAATACTTTTATTAAATTCAATAGATAATTGACACCAGAAAAATGCAGTAACATCAATTGATTTTCATAAATACCTCCATTCTGAAATCATGCAACAATAGTCTATGATCTGATAGTTTTATTCTACTATATCTACTTGTTGTGTACCAAATATATAATAACTGGTGGTATTTTACAATTACAAAATGCCTATTTATATAGCAGCATGAGAAAAACATATCATATTGAGATCGCATGTCGACATTCCACAAAATTTGGGCTCAAATCATGTCGGCCAACAATGGTATTTTAGCAATTTATATGTCGGCCTCAGTATTTGAATTCTTATTAATCATTCACCAAGACACCCAGATAGTTATGCCGAAGGTAATTCAATCACTATCAGCCCATGCTCTTTGTATATCGCCCTAACTCTGTGATGTTGGTGAGACATCTCACAGATTAGAAAGTGTTATATTGATATGTATTTCTTAGTGTATTACTCATTTGCTAAGACACAAGCAAGTTTCTCACCGATATGTGTTTCCTTTTGTTTCGTTCATAGTTGCCGTAACATTCTGATATCAAAGAGACCTCTTGCAGATTTCATTTTGTTTCACCGAAAGTCCTTATCCATTCTGAGTCACTGAGACAAGATCACACTCTCACCGACAAGGTCCTTCACTTTTTTCCATCGGCGAGACCAAAGGTCAATCGCCGAGACCTCTTACCGAAGTCATAACTCCTCCCGAAATGCATCCTTTCATCCTGTGTATCGACGAGACATATCAATGTCGAGAAGACCTCTCAGAAATTAAATTATGTCATACCGAAGCATCCCGAATCCACACCTGATCACCAAGACACAACCAACCTCTCACTGAAAGCCATTTGAGAGAAACCTTGTATGCTCCGTCGGTGAGACATATATACTTCACTATGACCACTCGCCGAAGACTTTATGTTTGGCTGAAGCGAAACCCCATATGTGATGTCGGTGAGACCAAAGGTGACTCGCCAAGACCTCACCCCAATAGCTCCAAATCTTACCGATATGTACCCTCCCACCACCAGTCGGTAAGACAAAAGATATTCGCCAAGACATAATGCTGATACCACTTAGCTCTCGCCGATGAACCTCTTCATGTATTATTCAGGGAGACATATTGAATTCGATAAGACACTACCTCGACAACCAACCTCCTACCGATAGGTTCCTCCTTGGTCACTGAAACAACATGTATGTCATGCCAAACAGTGAGTGCACAAGACTTGTGATCACTGAGACATCAAAGAAGTGTTGCCGACAGACCTGCAGCATACAAATGTTAGCATAAAAACAACATGGGTCGGGGAGACCCAGATAGACCCATGCCGATATGGATCACAACATGAAAAATGCATGACACGATAGATTCTATGGGGCTACACGGCCAAAATATGGGTGAAAATATTATGAAATGAAGAAAATGTGCCTAAGGAAAGACTCATATGGAGACTTAGGGGTGTGAAAGATATGTAAAAATCATCATATTTTTATAGTTCTAACAATGGCTCCGTTTGGGGATGAATGAGAGTAAGATCATTGCAAGGATCTAGATCTTTGGGTGAGCAGACCAGACATAGAGTGATAAACCATTGAGCAGAAATGGAATGAATGGAAAGATGAAGATGGACCAAAATTCTAAACTGCTGTGCATGGAAAAGAATTTTAAAGAGGATAAGCAAGAGTTGTCCATGCACTGGCAACCCTTAATCCTCTACGTTGCTTAAGAGAAAAATTGCTTCAAGAATTGCCCATGAACAGGCAATTCCTGATCTTCACCAGCCATATTCTATAAATAGTATGAGTCTTCACCCTTCTTTCCAACAACAACAAAAGGTCCTAGCCACAAGGCTTCAAATTTACCATGCTTTCCTTTCTCCTAACATCTTGCATTCCACATCAACACCAAGTCATTTTCTTTGAATTTTCTATCCTTTGCCTTCTTGTCAAATAGATACTTCATCTGTGTCTGTAACTTCATGTTTTGATTTTGGGCCACTCTCCTTATTTCATCAAGTTCAGCAAGTTGCTCCATTCTTTCCTCGATAGATTCAGGAACATCCAAATCTTCCTGAAGGACAAACTTGTAGACTGGTAACAAATTCTGCAAAGGCATCCTGGCTTGTGTTCCATACACCAATTCAAATGGGGACTTTCCAATTGCCTTTTTCACAGTAATCCTATTAGCCCACACAACTAGTTTCAATTTTGAATCCCAAGCCTTCTTGTTTTGACTCAACATCCTCCTTATAATCTTTAAAAGACTCTTATTGCTAGACTCTGCTTAACTATTAGCTTGTGGATGGTAAGGAGCTGCATAAGAAATAGCAATGCCATATGTATCTTAGAAGATTTTGAACTCATCAGACCTAAAACACATCCCATTGTCTATGATTAACCTTAGTGGTGTACCAAATCTAGTGATAATATTGTCCATCAAGAAATTTGTCACCACTTTGCTTGTAGCTTGTTTCGTGGGATTGCTTCTACCCATTTGGTAAAATAATTAGTGGCAACCAGTATCCACCTATATCCTCCACTTGACTTCTCTTGTATCTCTCCAATGAAATCAATTCCCCACTGATGAAAAGGGGCATCAACCTACAAGGGTCGAAGTGGCAAAGCTCCTTGATACTTCAATTTTCCAGAGAACTTCTGGCAAGCTTCACATTTTCTTACATGTGTGAAAGAATCATTAAAAACCTTAGGCCAATAGTAACCTGCCCTAAGAATTTTGTGTGCAGTTGTCTTTGCTGAGTAATGTCCTCCACACACTCCTTCATGCATTTCACTTAGGACACACTTGGCTTGAAACTCATCTAGACATAATAACAGTATACCATCTATGTTCTTCCAAAACAAATCCCCATCCATGAAAACATATTTAGATGCCTGCAACTTTAGAGTTCTCTTATGTCTGTCACTTAATCCCTCTGGAAATTTCATGTACTTAAGGTAATGCATAATATCAGTATACCAAGGAGTGTGCTCAATTCTTGCAATTGCAGTCCCTTCCTCTACATTACAAATTTGATTTGCTTCAATATTCGATTCTTCCATCAACCTAGCCAAGCCTTGACCTCTCACTAGCTTAGCAATCTGTATCTCCATATCAAACTCTTGGATCTTGTTAATCCATTTGCATCTTTTCCCTGTCACTTCAAATTGTGTCAGAATATCCTTGACAGTAGCATGAGGGACATAATCAATAACCTTTGCTCCAACAAGATATGGCCTGAATGCTTTTGTAGCCTTCACCAATGCAAATGCCTGCTTTTCCATTATATCATACTTCAATTTAGACTCTTGTAATGACTTACTAAAGAAAGACACAAGTTGTTCATGACCATCCTCATTCTTTTGTAGCATAACAGTAGCAATTGTGTGCATTGAAGCAAAAGAAAATATCTGAAAAGGATTTGCAAAATCGAGAGACTTAAGGACAGGAGCCTCCTTGATGGCCCTTTTGATAGATATAAAAGCTTCCAAGGCTTCTGCAGTCCATTCCATTTTCTGTCCTTTCTTCAACATTTTTGATATAGGCTTAATGATCTTAGCAAAGTTAGAAATAAATCTCCTAACAAAATTAATATGTCCAAAGAATGATTGTATAGCCTTAATAGTTTTGGGAACATGAATTTTGTCAATAACATCAACCCTCTTAGGATCTATCCTAATCCCTTCTCTTGAAACAATATGTCCTAAAAGCTTACCTTTTGTGACTGCAAAATGACACTTCTTTGGGTTTAAGCTACTACCATATTCTAGGGCTTTGATAAATACCTTCTCCAGATGTTGTACATGATCTTCAGCCTTCTTCGAATAAGTAGTCAGGTCATCCTGGTACACCACCATGATAGCATTGATTAAATCTGCAAATGCCACGTCCATAGCTCTTTGGAAAGTCACTCCTGCATTAGTGAGACCAAATGGCATTCTTATGTATACATACATTCCCCAAGGAGTTGTAAATGTTGTCTTATATTGCTCAGATTCTTTGACTTTAACCTGATTATACCCTGAAAACCCATCCATCATAGACAACAGCTCACACCCTGTCACCTTATGCAATATAACCTCCATATTGGGTAGAGGATAATTGTCCTAGAGAGATTCCATATTTAGATTCCTAAAGTCCACACATAATCTGATATCTCTATTCTTCTTCCTCACAGGGACCAAATTTGAGACCCACGTTGAATGCTTGATTGGTTTGATGATTCTTCCATCTCTAAGCTTTGTCAATTCTTCTTGCATTTTAGGCTCCAGTGTTAGATTTATGGGTCTTTGCTTTTTTCTGAATGGCTTAGCATCTGGCTTCAATGGTATTTCATGCTGAAACAAATCTTCCTTGTATGCTTTCAGATCTTCATAAGACCAAGCAAACACATGTTTATATTTCCTCAACAACTCTATTAGCATTCTTCTAATTGTAGGGCTTAACTTCTTTCCTATGTACACTTTTCTTGGTGCTATCTCAGTCCCCAAGTTAACTTCTTCAATATCTTCTCTACTAACTGGTGTTTGCTTCATGAGGGACCGATCATTTCCATCATACATCCTCTCCAATGCTACCAAGCCCTTAGGAAGCTTATTTTTTTTGAGCTGTAAGATCTCCTTTCCAAACACTATTTGCTTCCCATCCACATCTTCAACAAAAGCATTGAAATCAATTTCCTGGGCTTCATACTGATCTATACAATGGAGGAATTTTAAAAGGTCAGTATCATCATTGAAGACCTGCCAACTATAAATGTTATCAGGAACCACATGCCTTGTCTTGAATTCAATCTGTGATACCCCAGCCAATGTTATATCATCTCTTTTCAACGCCACATTTGCTAAGAAATCAACCATTATGTTCTTTGATCTATCAATCCACTCAATTGAAAATGCATCAAACAACTCAATTGTGTCCCATACAACATTCCTATATTGTTTCAATCTTTTGTGCTTTGTTGCATACTTTGACTTGATTTGTGAAACAACCAACTCAGAATCACCCAGAACTGCAAGCAGCTTGATTTTATGTTTCACAGCTATGTTCAATCCTGTCAATAAAGCTTCATATTCCACCACATTGTTTGTACATTCAAATGCTAACATGAATGAATATTTAAATGTAATACCTTCAAGTGAAACAAATACAATCCCAGCTCCATTACCTTCCTGGCTGCATGCTTCATCAAAATACATCTTCCACACTTCATTGCAACTTTGTGCCACATGCTTTTCAATTGGATCACTATTGGTTAATTCTGGCTGGGATGATTCAATCTTAAAACTTCCAAGATTAGCATCACAAAAAAAATTGATCTGATCTTGAGGTACACAGTCAACAAGCTGGTTCATTCTTGGCTCCCTATACAATTTCACTTATTGACCATTCACTAGAATAGTAGCATAAGATAAATCAAACTGGACGTTTCCCCCAACTGTTGTTGTCCACTGTCTTGATAGAAGCATCCCAAACTGAGGAGTATCAATCACTGTTATATCTATATTATAAGCCACCTGTGGATAAGTAGCCAGCTTGATTTCAACACCTCTCATAATTCCTACCATAGGAACAGGTCTATTATCCATTGCATAGCACTTTCCTTCACATGTATCAACCCACATGCCAAGCCACTTTAGGACTCCTACTGGCATGATATTTATAGCAGCACCAGAGTCTATCATGCAATTCCTCAGTAGTTTTTTATTTATAAGCAATGTAGTGAAAAAAGGATCAACTTGAGGGGGAGTTGTTAATACATCACCCAAGCAGACCTCTGGGATATTTACTTTCTCCTACCTATTGACTGCTTTAATAGCTACACTATTCTCAGAATTCACATGTTTTTCATTTCCACTTGTTATCAATTGAATAGCAGTGTCCCTCTATTATTTTATTTTCATCATTTCAAGTAGTGGGATAGACATTTTTACCTAGGATAATGCTTGAGTGAAGTCAAAAGAAGAGCCCTCCACCTTAACAATCTTCTTCTACTCCAATGTTTCTCCTTTGTTTTCTTCTTTTTCTTTTTTACTAGGCTGGTCAGGCGTTTGTATCCTTTTATGTAATTCTTTCACTTCTTCCTTAACTTCCTATTTTTGGACAAGCTTCTGTTCATCTTTATCAGGTAGTCTCTTTTTTGACTTCTTCGCAGTCCCTTGTGTTGCCTTCTGATCCTTCATAAAAATTCCCCCAGAGACGCCTTCCATCTCATTCACTTTTTTGTTTCTCAACCAGTATTTACTCCTTGCTTCCTCAACTGTAGCAATAGTTATTCTTTCTATTTCATCTTTAGTGAGTCTCCTCATACTACATGGAGTAGGCACCTCAACAGAATGTGGCTCTGTGTAATCTTTCTTAGAATCAGAAAAGACCTACTGTTCAGCCATATGGACATTATACTTCTTATTTGAAACATCATACTCATATCTTTCATCCTCTGAAGATGAGTACCTCTCCTGAACATGATCAAATGTATTTGAAGTTAAATACACTATGTGATCTTCTTCATTTTTTTCCATCAGCATTCCCTCTTCTTGCATCCTTTGGGCTACAACACAATAATTTGGGGAATGTGGCTTATCACAAGCTTCACAAAAGTAATTGTTACTCACCATATAAGTTCCCTTCTTTCTCAATGGATCAGGAGTCTCTTTGTTTCTAGGCCTAGCTGTTATAGGTTTTCCATCCTTCCAGTCTGTATTATAAGGCATGTCATGCAACCTCGACCTTTCATTTTTGTATGTGTTCTCTTGTCTGTACTGGTAATTGTTGCTTTTTTGAGGAGCCCTAGGGTTATCTCTTTTATTGATTATACCTGCAGCCTTCCTATTGTTTTCAATTGTCAGTGCTATCTTTTGAGCTTCAGCCAGATCTCTTGGGAACCTATTTCTTAGTTCATATCCTGTTTTAGGATCAAATGCATTCAAATAAACACTCAAAGCTATAGAATCTGGCAGCCTTGATCTAGGAGGTACCTTAATTTGCAACTTGTTGAATCTTCGGTTGAAATCATAAATTGAATCATTATGATTTTTCTGAATTCACATCAATTCATGAAGAGCTGCATCTGGTGCATTTAGATTCCTATATTGCTCTAGGAATCTATCCTGGAATATTTGGAGAGAAATAATTGAGGATGCTTGCAAACTGTTGAACCAATCCCTAGCATCTTCAAGAAGTGACATCATAAATAGCGTGTAAATCTTCATATGGCACACCTATGTCTTGGATGAACACATTGAAATTCCTCAAATGTTCTTTAGTAGTAACAACATTACTCCCTATAAACTTAGGTACTAGACCTCTCCATCTATCATCCATAGGGTAAGGGTATAGATGAAACCATGTCAAATCAAACTGTCTGATCATTGTTGTATACTGGTGAGGGGGGGGGAAAGGTGGGTATTAACATTGATGCATGGGATTATTGTATTATGCATTATGCTGGGGGATGTAATGCTGACCAAGAGGTGGATGCATATTTGTACGTTGTGCGGGGACATGAGGTGGATGATTTGGTTGATTATAGTAATTTCTAGTCTGATGGTGAGGAGACACTGGTGGATTTGAAGGCCCTGCACCATGATTACCCTGCTTATGAGGTGGTACATACTTCGGGGGGGAATTATCTTTCTGAGAAGTAATTTGAACTTTCAACAATGTAGCCTTTAGTTCCTCTATCTCCTTCCTCTATGATTCAAATTGTTCTTTTACTTCCTCAGGAAGCTCATGATCAATAAACACATTTTGGCTACCTTCCAACTTTTGATCATATTCCTGTTGAATTCTGATTCTTTCAGCCTCAAATGCAGCTTGAAACTTAGCCTGTTTCTGAGGATCGAGAAAAGAGAAAGGATTCCTTTGATCTTCTGGAGTACAAGGCTCTACACTTGAATCATTTTTCCATGTATCATAGTGATCATATGTTTGACAATGTGCTCTTGATGCTTTATCTTTATCTGTTAGGCACATATCTTCACTTATCCCTTTCCCCTTATCAACCTTGACATCTTTGTGTGTCCACTTACTGTTGCCAGTAGGAGCTCCAGTATGACCTCCCCTATATTGAGATCTTCTTCCGTTCATTTTTGAACAGCTACAAAAATTATGTCAGAGTCGCCACTCACTTTTGTCAAAAGTGAGAAAATACTTGATGTTTCTTTTTCCTAGTGGAGTCTGTATAAAATTCCTAATTCTATGATTAAGGCCTTGATTCTGAATGTATCCCCAGTAGAGTCACCAATTTGTTAGCTCTCAAAAATGCAGGCAAGATGCCTTAAGAGGCTGTCAATCTCTTGATATGCTTCAGGGTAACAGACAAGGTCAAGAGAACTCAACCTTCTACTCTTCAGGTGCTGCTAGACCTAGGTAGGTGTACCTAACTAAATGAAGCAGACTTTATGTACTTATGATTATCTTTCTTGTAGTGATTTGTCCACAATGGCAAATGGAAGTGAACAAATGAAACCAAACTTGATAGCAATAGCAATCTTCTGATCTAAATCCTAAAATTCTCAATTAATAGATATAAAGAAACTAAATGAGTTCAAAATGATTAAGTACAAATACTAGTGCCTTATTGGGTATGCCGAGTCAAATGAAATCAAGATGAACAACACCTCTTTGGAAAAAAATCAAATTATTTGGCATACATTATATTTACAACTTGTATAAACATGCAAGATTGTGATTACTAAGCTCTACTTTAACAATCCAAATGAATCTCTTTGATTACTATGATCAACTAAAAGGATTTAATATTTGCTTGAAAGAACCAATCAATTAACCACATAGATACAACAAATGTGCACTGATGAATTGAGTATAAACTTGTTATATCAATTTAAACAATCAGAAAAAATCCATCTTGGAGATAGCTTAGCAATACTTTTATTAAATTCAATAGATAATTGGCACCAGAAAAATGCAGCAACATCAACTAATTTTCATAAATACCTCCATTCTGAAATCATGCAACAATAGTCTCTGATCTGATAGTTTTATTCTACTGTATCTACTTGCTGTGTATCGAATATCTAATAATTGGTGGTATTTTACAATTACAAAATGCCTATTTATATAGCAGTATGAGAAAAATATATCATATTGAGATCCCATGTCGACCTTCCATAGAATTTGGGCTCAAATTATGTTGGCCAACAACGGTATTTTAGCAATTTACATGTCGGCTTCAGTATTTGAATTCTTATTAATCATTCACCAAGACACCCAGATAGTTATGCCGAAGGCAATTCAATCGTTGTCAGCCCGCGCTCTTTGTATATCGCTCTGACTCTATGATGTCGATGAGACATCTCATAGATTAGAAAGTGTTATATCGATATGTAATTCTTAGTGTATTACTCATTCGCTGAGACACAAGCAAGTTTCTCACCGATATGTATTTCCTTTTGTTTTGTTCACAGTCGCCATAACATTCTGATATCGGAGAGACCTCTTGCAGATTTCATTTTGTTTCACCGAAAGTACTTATCCATTCTGAGTCATTGAGACAAGATCACACTCTTACCAACAAGGTCCTTCACTGTTTTCCATCAGTGAGACCGAAGGTCACTCGCCGAGACCTCTTACCGAAGTCATAACTCCTCCCGAAATGCATCCTTTCATCCTGTGTATCGGTGAGACATATCAATGTCGGGAAGACCTCTCGGAGATTAAATTATTTCATACTGAGGCATCCCAAATCCACACCCGATCATTGAGACACAACCAACCTCTCACCGAAAGCCATTTGAGAGAAACCTTGTATGCTCCGTTGGCGAGACATATATACTTTGCTATGACCACTCGTCGAAGACTTTATGTTTGGCCGAAGCGAAACCCCATATGTGATGTCGGCGAGACTGAAGGTGACTCACCAAGACCTCACCCCGATAGCTCCAACTCTTACCGATATGTATCCTCCCACCACCGGTCAGTAAGACAAAAGATATTCACCAAGACATAATGTCGATACCGCTTAGCTCTCGCTGATGAACCTCTTCATGTATTAGTCAGGGAGACATATTGAATTCGATAAGAAACTACCCCGACGACCAAACTCCTACCAATAGGTTCCTCCTCGGTTGCTGAAACAACATGTATGTCATGTTGAACGGTGAGTGAACAAGACTTGTGATCGCTGAGACATCAAAGAAGTCTTGTCGACAAACCTACAGCATACAAATGTTAGCATAAAAACAACATGGGTCGGGGAGACCCGGATAGACCCATGCCGATATGGATCACAACATGAAAAATGCATGACACGATAGATTCTATGGGGCTATACAGCCAAAATATGGATGAAATTATTATGAAATGAGGAAAATGTGCCTAAGGAAAGACTCATATGGAGACTCAGGGGTGTGAAAGATATGTAAAAATCATCAAATTTTTATAGTTCTAACACATCTGCTACATGTTCTGAATGCAAAGGTTTAGAAACTATCAACATTTTAGCTCCATGCTTGGTCCTAAGAATCAAGTGTGACCAATCTAAGGAAATATATCCACCTATCTTAGAAGTGAACTCTCAAGATAAGTAAAAACCAAAAATGGGAGGGACATCAATGATCACAGTATCTTCTGGGACTGTGATACTAGGGAAGGAAAATAGAGTCAAGGGGAGATTCTTGATGACACCTAAAATTTCAACCTTATTCCCATCAAGCTGCATAACCCCTATATTTAAAGGTTTATAGCTAATTCCTAAGGCTTCAACTATTTGCTTGGGCATGACTGTGTTGCTAGCTAGCACTAGAGTCAATCATAGAATTGTGCAACAACTTCTTACCCACAATGAGAGTCAAGAAGAAGGGTTTTGGTTTTGGATTACCTTTATTTTTGATAGTGGCTTCCTCTCCATGTTTTTTGTGGACTTTGGCTTGAGATGGAGAATCAATGACCTTTCCTTTGGAGGGTTGCTCTATTGTCTTTGTGCTTGCATCTTCCAGTAGGGCCTTCTACATCAACGAATTATGCTCTAGAATAGCTAAGATATCCCAAAGAGATACATTAGCAGAGGATTTCTTTAATGGGTCCACCACATTGAATGGCAGCGGATTCAAATACTTTTGTTCCTTAGACCTTGTTACAATGATCTCCTTTCATGGCTGAGATTGTTATGTAATGGTGGAGGTATTAGGAGCTTGATCAGGAACACTTTTGGGTTGTTGAGCGACTAGTTTTCCCATGAATCTTCTCTTCGAGTGAGTGGTATAATCTAATTGCACTTGTAGGGCCTTTCATGTGGATGCATGATTTGCAAACACCACATCTTATTCTTCCATCCATGAGAAAAGCGCATGATCAGGAGCTATATTTTTTTCTTGCTCCAGAGACATTCCTTGCATTTGTGCAGTGAATACCACATTTTCCATTTGAATCTAATACAATTCCTTGACAACATTGTTTCACCACTCTTTGTTGTAGATTTCCATGCAGCCAATTTCAAGGCTTATGGGATTCATTGCAGAGGAAGCACCAAGGATTGATGTCATTGGCAAGATTATTTTTCCCCACTACCAATTCTCTATTCTAACTTAGGTGAACATTTTGTAATGGAGTAGACACCAACACTATCTGATTATTTTTTTGAGTCTGTGGATTTTTGTGTGCACCTCCTTGGAACTAGTTTTGCTAGTAGGAAGATCTTCTGCCTTGATAATTTTGATAAGCTAGCTTCGGAGGCATGGAATATTGCCACTTGATGCTAGTTATTTCATTTGATATGTTCTACAACAACTCCTTGACATCACTCATCTGATCTTTTTAAGAGTTAGATGTAGAAGCAACATTCTACAGTGCAGTCATATTTTTGTACATAGATTAAGGAGGAGTAGACGCACTGGTAGAAGCTATCTCCTGGGTAGGAATTGACAACTATAAAAATATAGGCATAGCGGGCCAAGGCAGCAACTTTCTAGTAGCATTGATCAATTTTTTTTCCTTAACAATGATGTTGTACACATTCGACAAGGTGTTCCCACGAAGGGACTAGAGCATCACCAGAATGTCAGCATTGAGAGATTTTAGATAGAACATGAATGCCAAATTGGTAGGCAGATGGATAGCAGGTTGGATCCTTTGTCAAGTTGTGTGAAGCCAGGCATTAAGGTTGGTCATGGCTTCCTGAGGAGCCTACTTTATGGTCGCCAATTGTTGAAATTGAAAAGACCGATCTCCATTGTTTGAAAACCACTCATAAAAAGGATCTCTCAGCTAATCCTTGGTACCAATAGTATTGGATTCCAAAGTCTGTTACCAATCTAGTGCCTTTCCTTTGAAAGAGGTTGCAAGCAATCTCAATGCTACATTTTGATTGGCTACACCATGCACCAAACACATGTCTGCCACATCTTGCAGATGATTGGATGGTGTTTTTGAGCCTTCTCCTATGAATTTTGGTAAATATTTTAAAGTAGATATTGGAATAGGAGCCCAAATGGCTGGTGCTACTTGCGCTATGAGAGGGCTTCCTGTGTCCCATGCTACAAATTTTTTTGTTAGCCATTGGTAATGGGATAGAAGGAGGGATCAAGATGTTTACTGAATGGTTTCTTTCTATATTATTAATAGCAGCGACACTAGGAGGCCAGGGTTGTTTGCTATCTAGGATCTAGTAACAGGTCTATGGTTGATACACCCACTTTAAATTTAGATACATTCAAACGCACTCCCATCGGGAGTGCCAGAAAAAGAACTATTGATGCCTAAAATTTCTAAGAAAACAACCTTATGGGAAACTCAATTAATGGGGGACCAATTGCGCTAAACTGAGTGACCTAAAGGTTTTAAACAAGTTGGATTTTCCTATATTGAGGGGGTTGGAAAGGGAAAAAGAAGCAAATATACAAAATAAAATATAATCTAAGGTGATGTGCCAAGATTCAAGTATGTAGGCACATGAAATCTTCTTCTTAGATAAGATTTGAGGGCTCGTTCAACAATTTGCATGTTCGAAAATAACAAAAATCATAGATGAAAACCCTAAGAATTCCATCAAATAACATAACTTCCATAAATTTTCACTGAACGAGAAGAGTTCAAGACATGATCTGAATTAGCAAATTTATATTGAAATTATAGAAGTCTTGCAAATAAACTCCTAAGTACAAGAAACAACATAGTATAATGTCTTATCAAGTAACTAAGAAAACATAAAGGATGAACAAATTGGCATAATCTGTGAGTCTTAATACAATAATTGAAACAATACAAAGGCCTGTAGTCTTTCAGTCCTTTTCTCTACATATTTTTGAACCCTTTTTTAGAGATTCGAAGTAGTATATATAGATCTCTCCACCATTTGAAAGTGAATAACCAAAAAGATTCCCCAAGCACGAGCAATATTCCTATTGAAACAAAAAGATTCTAAAACATGGAATTTAGCCACCTCAAACAAAATGTGCCCTCCTATAATGATGAATGCAGTCCAAAAGTGAAAGCACCAGAAATCTCCAGATGACATGCATTGCCCACCCACAAAGTTGGTTAGGAAATGTAGTGTAGTGATGGGCCTTCACATTCATTCATCCTTCCCTTGAGACCAAAATCCGTACAGAGAAGACATGTAGTGCGGTAAATGCATTAAGCTTTAACTACAGGGGTTGCCCAAAAAGGTGCCCACGACAAGATGCAACGTGGTACATGGGCAGAGCTCAGAGGAGAAACAAAGGAGAGAGGATTCTCAAATGCATGCATTGTAGACACGTGGCTTAAGGGAAAATCTTGAATGAGAAGCAAGGGAAAATAACTTTTAAAGGTGCACGGCTGACACATGGCGCAATCAAACGAAGGCGCTACCAAAAGGGGCCCAAAAATATTCAAACATATGAAGCATGGGTCAGGGCCTATGTAAAACTAGTAATAACCACCTAGAAGGTGCTTTAAAGATTTTAAAATTCACAGGAATCTATCATTAAAATTAGTTATAGATTCACCATCAAAAATTTTAATCTAAGTGAACTGATGATATAGCAAGGCAATATCTACTAGCATTCTAAACCTAGCTAAGAATTAGTTTTCCATGTCTTGCCATGTCCTAAAAAAATTATAGGGTAGGTTGATATACCACTGGTAAACTTCATCACTCAACGTGTAGGAAAACAACCTTCACACAACATCCTCATATTGTATCCTTGCTCAAAAGCATGTTTCTTTGAAGATATTGATATTCTCTTCTACATATTTTTGAAGATAGTACTTCAGGCACAATTTTTCTAAATTCTTTGGTAGATCATTATATATAGTGAATTGAATACGTGACTCTACATTAAATAAATTCATTGTTGCAGGCGAAGGTGGTGTAACAACAGTCAACTTTTATATTACTATGTTTACAATCATTGAACCTTGGGGCCTAGATGACGTATGACCACTAAGTTTGACTAATATCAACGAGGATCACTATACCAAAACCTAGTGACTCTATGTGATTCCATCTTCCTTCTTTTAAAAAAAAAATACCATCCTTCTAGCACCACTTTTGTTGATGCGAATGTTGTACACACACACCAATAGTTAGATAAATCCTCACAGAGTACCATAGGAACCTACCTTTCTCGAAATACTCCACCAGAAAACCTAAATCTAAGGAAAACTCAGCTTGATCCCAAGGCTAATTTATGTCAGGTGTTTATGCACTAGGTTCACTTAGAGTTTGTTGTGATTTTTCTATTAAACACGAGGGGTAAATAGTTGTTAAGAATTGACTGGAATCTGAAAGATAGAAACATAACCTAAGTTCAGTCATTCACATGTTACTCAATAACTTCATGAAATCAAAGAATTTGTGAAAATATTTCATGAAACTCAAATTTACTTGCATACATTGAGTAGATTTAGCATTAATAATTCAAAAACTTCATGGAATTGAAATATTTATAATAAAACTCCACATATTTATCATTTTTGGAACATTTTCTAGAATATAAAAGCATCCATTCTAAAATAAAGCATAAAATAATTACTGAAAAGTAAAATTTATCCTAGGTATTATTCACACTTACTTCAATAAATAACTAAACTAGATAAAACCATCCTATACTTCACCATATTGCTTCACAACTAGGCATGAAATGATGTAAGAGTTAAAGAAAGGGGAGCATTTGCAACCAAATAGTGTCAGTATGCACCCTTAAATGACACAACACATAGTCATGTTTGATAGGAACAAACAATCAGCTACATAAGATTTCATATTAGGAAATAGCTTTGAAATTGGCTTTGATATTAGTTAACTTCTAATGAAACATTCAAGTTTTTAATCTAGAATGGAACAAAAAGAAGGAAAAATAATAAAACTTGAAAAAAGCTTTAATTCTCCAACATCCACAAATTTTGAACTAAAAATAAAATAAAACAACTTATGGTCTTTTATAGAAATAAGGCCCAAAGTATTTTGAACTTAATACCATCAAAGAGAATCAAAGAAATAAATCAAAATGCAGCACGTAGCAAGTGCTAGTTAGCATTAGAACTTTTTAGGGAAAATTCAAAGATATTTTGACTTTTCTTCATCATCAGTCTTCAGACTTTGGGCTTTGAGTCATGGTTACTCTACACAAAAAATAAAAATTGTGTCACTCTTCAAAACCTCTGGGATTAATTGTCTTCATTGGTTCTGAGAGTAAATTTGAAAAATTCATTTCAAGACTCTACCCATGCACAAAACTTCCACTGTCTTGTGTCGTCTACCTACTCTTCTTCACTAGGCTCCTAGTCTAAGGACTCATCTTCGCCCATTCTCTATTTATATTGTCAAAAATAAATCAACAATTGATGCATGTGGTCTTTTGGAACACATTGAATTACCTTCTAGCTGTATTTATGCCTAGCATAATTTTCTGATATTTGAATGATATTTTCATTTCTCCACATTACTTTTGTCTCATATTTGGTCATAGCATTCTTGCATCTTATGATATCATCTATAGCATCTTGAATTAGTGACTGAATAGGATCCTTATTCACCTTTTCAATCCATTCCTTGAAAGCTTTTACTATGTTGTCATCTTGTCCTAAATTTTGAGGATCATATCTTTGTTGAAATGCACAAGACAACTGGGAGGGGGGTGAATCAATTGTCACCAATCACATTCACAAATCTAAAAAAATTATTAACTCCACATCCACTTTAATTTGTTATTAAGTATGAGCATGAAGTGCAAATAACAAAAAGCAATATCAACACAAGAAACACCAGATTTACATGGGAAACCCAATAAAGGAAAAACCACGGTGAGGATTAACTCACAATGTAAAGTAATTGTAAAACTGATTACAAAAGGCTCATTGCCAAAGGGCTCACTGCCCAAGAGGAGGCTTATTGCTTATAGATAGGAATCACTGTCCAACATGGAGGATTACTACCTACAGAAACAAAAAGATAACAGAAAATCTACCACAACAAATTACACACATTTGCAGCCTTAATCAGAGAATTGCAGACACCATCAGCTCACTACTTTCTGAAGTCTAACGCATTAAAGTATTGCTACCTCAATTCACTTTCACACACTTTTCACTTCTCAAACTTGTGGCTTACAAACCTTAACATCTTTCCTTGTACTTATACCATCTTCAACCTTAGAAACTTTCTCCAAGGTTCGCTACACATGCTTCATTTTACAAATTCAGATTAGGTCTACAACTCAACATTCTTGTGGTGGAAGAGAATGAGATCAGACCAAAGAAACACTTAACCAAGACCCAAAACAACATCTTAGATCAATCACATAATTCCTCAATTGATACTTATCCTTCGCATGGCATGTAAACACCAATAAACTATGAAGTACACACATCCACAATAATAAGATAACATGTGGACCATATAACACACTCCACCATACACTGGAATACATCTAAGATTCCTTCAGATTCATCCGTAGCTAATGCAACAACCTTCATACACAGAAAAATTTCCAATAGTCCATCTAGACTACATAGATACAGTCAACAACTCTGAAACTAGTCTTCTGAAGCACCAAAACATGAACACCTTTGATAGAACATAGATAAGACCATTACATTCCTTCTTCCAAATATGCAAGACCTAAAACAAACCAGCAGAGGACTGCATAGTAGAAACATTTCTCCCAGTCCATAGAAACCTTCATCACATCTTGCATCAAACTTTCCAAGATTCTCATCATCTCTTTTAATATAAAATTTTCTTCCAAACAACTTAAAGTACTTCACAATAGAAATTTTCCTGTCCACAATTCATAAGGTCTCTTTGTGCTATTACCTTTGATCTAAACTCTATTAAGAATATAAACAACAATATGAATTGCTTCTCTCTAGTATACATCAGGTATATTTTCCTCTTTCATAATAGTCCTTGGAGCCTCTTGAATAGTCTGGTTCTTCCTCTCAACAACTCCATTCTATCGAGTGTTAGGATTAGAAAAATACCTCTTTATACCATGCTCTTCACACAATGTATTAAACTCACTAGAGGTGAATTATCCACCTCTATCAGAACTTAAACATTTGATTTTCAGGTTCACTTCATTCTCTACCGTAGCCTTGAACACTTTGAATCTATCCAAAGCTTGAGCTTTCTCCCTAAGAAAATTAACCCATGTCATTCTAGAATAATCATCAATTAAAAGCATAAAGTACCTGCCACCATTAAGACTTCATGTTCTTATGGGACCAAAGAGGTTTGTATCAACCAATTACAACATTTCGGTAGATGATTTCTCTTTTCCTTTAAAGTTTCATCTTTTTTTTTTTCCCAACTGACAACTTCTGCAAAGAGTATTTGTAGGCTTTGTGATTTTAGGCAGACCCTAGACAAATTCTCTTGAACTAATCCTGATCAAAATTTCAAAGTTTACATGTGCCATCTTCCAGTGCCATAGACAACTTTCATTAACTTGAGATACAAGACACTAACCATCAACACCCTTAACTTGATAAATGTTTCCATATGTTCTTCTTCCTTCAACTACCACAGTTCTAGACCCTTTTCTAATCTCACAAGTGTTATCTTGAAACACAAGCTTAAATCCTTTGCTACACATTTTTCCAACACTCAAAAGATTATTCCTTAAGCCTTTAACATAATAGAAATCATCAACACTATTTTTTCCATCAAAACTAAGTGTTCCTTTTCCAACAATCTTTGCACTAGAATCATCTCCAAACATGACTAATCCTCAATCATACTTTTCAAGTTTAGTGAACTTACTTTTATCTTCGGTCATGTGATTTGAGTAGCCACTGTCAATCACCCAATAGTCTTCATCTTGTCTAGCATGAAAGACAGTAACCAAAGTACCATCCATCTCTTCCTTCTTGTTTTTTATACCACTTTCCCTTGCACATCTTCTAGAGTTAGTAGACTCTAATTTATTCTCTAAGGCTAAGAACAAGCATTCATCATTGTCACCCTCAAAATTAGATTCATCATCAGAAATTCCACCATCTTCTCTAACATAACACAATTTCATGAACTTCTTATCCTTTTTGTCTTTATTGTCTCTGCTCTTCTTGTGAATGGCTCTATTTGGGCATCTTGAAGCATAGTGACCAATATTTCCACAACTAAAACATTTAAAAGGTAGCATAACTTTGTACTTACCAGTACCTTTCTTCAACTTCCTTGTAAAATTTGCTTCCAACTCCTCTGAACTATCACCATCTAGATCATCCTTTGTCTTAGTAGCTTTGAAGGATGTTTTTGTTTTCTCCTTTTCTTTTCCAAATTTCCTTATCTCAAATGTAGTCAAGGTACCAAATCGCTATTCTTTAGTGAACTTCTTAGGATCATAAAATTCCTCAATAGCTGACACCTTATCACTATAACTCTCTGTAGAGTCATCAAAATCTTCTCCATTACATCTTCATCTGTCAGAGTACCTCCTTGATTTTGGACATGATTTACCGAAATATCAACCCTCTGAAAAATAGCTTGCAATGTCTTCACCTTCTTCCATTTTCAAGTTCTCATTTGCACTTTCTAGAAACTGTAATAAGATCCATCAAACATAGGGATAATCAATTTGTGTGCCATTGGATCTACCTCAAGTGGTTAAGCTCTTCTCTAAGGAACCAAAGCTCTAATACCAATTGTTGAAATGCACAAGACAATTGAGAGGGGGGGTGAATCAGTTGTCACCAATCACATTCAAAAATCTCAAAAAATTATTAACTCCACATCCACTTTAATCTGTTATTAAGTATGACCATGAAGTGAAAATAACAAAAAGCAATATCAACACAAGAAACACCAGATTTACATGGAAAACCCAATAAGGGAAAAACCACGATGAGGGTTAACTCACAATATAAAGTAATTGCAAAATCGATTACAAAAGGCTCACTGCCAAAGGGCTCATTTCCCAAGAAGGACATTCACTGCCTATAGATAGGACTCATTTTCCAACAAGGAGGCTCACTTCCTATAGATAAAAAAGATAACAAAAAATCCACCACAACAAATTACACACATCTGTAGCCTTAATAAGAGAATTTTAGACACTATCAACACACTGCTTTCCAAAGTCTAACACATTAAAGTACTGCTACCTCAATTCACTTTCACACACTTTTCACTTATCAAACTTGTGGCTTACAAACCTTAACATCTTGCCTTGTATTTATACTATATTCAACCTTAGAAACTTTCTCCAAGGTCGGATACACATGCTTCTTTTTACAAATTCAAATTACGTTGGAAACTCAACATTCCCGTGGTGGAAGAGAATGAGAGCGAACCAAAGAAACACATAATCGATACCCAAAACAACATCTTAGATGAATCATACGCTTCCTTGATTGATACTCATCCTTCACATGACGTGTAAACACCAGGTCAGCTAAACTTAATGAAAACACCAATGAACTTTGAAGTACACACTTCCACAACAAGAAGATAACATGCTGACAACATAACACACTCCACCATACATTAGAACACATCTTAGATTCCTTCAAATTCATCCACAACTAATGCAACAACCTTCACACAGAGAACACTTTCCAATAGTCTGTCTGGACTACATAGACACACTCAACAACTCTGAAACTAGTCTTCCAGAGCACCAAACCATGAACACCTTTGATAGAACATAGATAAGACCATTACAATCCTTCTTGTAGATCTGCAAGACCTGATACAAACTAGAGCTAGGAGGATTGTGGAGCAAAAAAATTTTTCCCATTCCACAAATAAAAAACTCTACCAAACCAGTTCACAAACCGATGAATACAACTTTCATTCTTCATCAAACTAGAAGCTATATTCTAATGATTCCCATAGACAACACTTGAGATTCTCACAAGCATATGATCAACACAAAAGAAATGCAGAGCAAAAACCAAAGCACATTCTAAACACACATACAATCTTGACTTCACTTTATTAATTTTCTCAAAAGCGCTTGGCAAATCATCATATCAACACAGTTGCAACACCATAAAGATAGCTCCATTTACTCACAACATCTCAACAGTATCTCAACTATACATGCATAGTTTGTAATCACTTGTTTCCTTTCTCTGCAACAACCTATACTGTGTTGACATCAATGACAACATTAATGAAAACACCACCATACTCACTCATACTTGCAACAATCTTTGTCGAGCTAGCATTTCAATAAAGCTCTCATCTTTATCTATCAATTTCTTGCATATCTCAGTGACCTTTTCCAATCCATTTACACATTCTGATAAAGTGTCACTTTCCCAACTCAAATGTATCCTCCATTTCTCAAATATCAGAACTTTTTGTTCCATAACCATCTTCTCATTTATCAATTCTTAGACATCCGTATGAAGAATAACTCTTAGCCTCCACCCTTCTGCATCATTTTGTTCTTGGTGAAATTAACATTCACTTTCAAGACTTCTAGATTTTTTTGTACCAACTATATGATTCTTTAAATTTCCTAATTACATCCCTTATTGAAACTTCACCTTTCCTTACTAGGTAATCCATCCATTCTTCAAACACACGTACCTTATTGTGAAGCACTATAATAGTGTCTACCTACTCCTTGGACATTAGCACTAGATTCTACACAAATTAAGTTTGTGAATGACTAGATTGAGCTAGTGACCTGATAAAATTTTCTAGGAAAGCAATCCATTCATTTAATTCTCTTTTCTTATACTTATTATTCTTCACTCAAGTGACAATCATTTCCAAATTTACCTTCATCTTTTCTAACTCTTGTCCCCATGATGAATTTCCTACATCAATTGTCGTCACCCTATAATCCCTAGCTATTATTTTATGCTTGCTCTTCTCTCCTACTAGAGTAGCTATTTGGAGAGTTCTTGAAGTCCATCTTCATTTATTTTTATAGCATGTTTAATATTTTCTCTATCTCTAGGTTTAGAGGTTTCTATTCCTTACATTAAACTTCTAAAATCTAGAGGCACCAATTCCATCTCCAATGGCAGAGCCAATTTCCTAACTAACTAGTCAGGTGCTTCTTCATTCTACAATGCCTCTTCAATGTTACCTCATTCCTGATGATCAAAATGTTCATGAACTTCCTCTCTCAAACTTTCAACATTTCCCATCACAACCTCCAGATCCTTAACATTCAAAGTCCTCATCAACATGGATTCTAGATTACCTTGATTTGTCACTATCTCTTTCTCCTTGAGACCTACATTTTCCCATCCTACCCTATTTTTAACATCAATCCTTGGAGCAATTTGTTTTTGTTGTCCTCAAAAATCAATATTCTCATCATTTCTTGGTTCAACACCTAAGGTCTATGAGGACTTTATACCTTTGTTCCTATCCCAAATTTCTCTTGGTTTCTCAAAAGTTTATGGTTTCTCAATAGTATTTTCAATTATTCCTTATGGAACTTGATCCTTAATTATATCTTCTTGATTAACAATATGAATGGGGCTCTTACTTATAGTGTCCCATGTTTCTCTTACATTTAATTTCTTAGGTTTTTCCACTTTTGGACTGAGTGATCCCATTATAAAATCTTCTTCTTCTTTATTTTTAGGATATGACCCTATATCTGACACTTCTTCCACTACTGGCTACACCATTGGATATTATTTTGATCATTTTTCTTTAAATTTTTTCATCTTAGTAGTTAGTTTCTCAAGCTACTCCCTAAATTCTTCAGTTAGGTCGAAACCTTCTTCTTGAATTTTAGGATTCCCTCCTAAAGATTGTCTCATTTTTGCCATGTTGATCAAGGGTGGAAAAGTAAATATATATGTTTCCTTCTATGATGTAGACCTTGTCTTAGCACATACCTTTGTTCTCATTCTCACATCCTCACCAGTCATAGGCTAAGCTCTTAGCTTTTTTGTGGAAGAAAATGCCACCTTTGGCATTTCCATTACATTGGTCAGGGTGGCTGTCATTTCTTTGCACTGGCTAGTTGCCCTTGACACCATTGAAATTCCTTGGCTTGAAGTATCGAGATCTTCCTCCCCACCTTGCTTCACTTCCTTTGTTTCTACAACCTTTCTTTTATTTTGAGAAGTCCCTCCATACCCAAATTCATTTACCAATTTTTCTTTCTTTTAACATTGCGTGGATATATGGGCTCCATCCCATCTTCTTTTAGTGCCTCAACCTAACCATTAATCCAATACTAAGTATATGTCAATAAATTTTTATAAATATCTTTAATGGTTATTACCTCCTTCTTTGTATAATCTAGATCTAGGATGGGTTCATCAAAAACTTTATCTAAATCATACACTAGATTCAACACTTCTCCATTATCAGTATCTAATTGTTCTAGAACATCACGAATTTCGAGAGCCTTTTTTTCTCCTACTTTCAACCTCTTTTATGACCTCTTCCTCACATTATGATCATCATCACAATTCATCCAAAAATTCTCTAAATGATAAACATGAGCATAGTTTCCTATTTTCTTGGCAATTTTTTGCTTTGGATTATAGTTTTTCCACCAAAGTGTAAAGAACTATAACCCATAGAGTTTCAACTCCTCACACATATCAACACTTTTAGCTACAATTAATTATAATTCCCAATTGTGATAAGGAATTTAACTGAACATTTCTTGTGTGCTTGTGTAAAAAGAGCAAGAGATGGCTACACCTGTCTCACAATCTCCAATAACAACATTTTGTCCATTGGGTACCTAGGTAACATAAAGGGGTATTTTGTAAATCCTTCCACCCTGATATAAGTGAAATTAGGTAATTGAATATAGTGGCCCCCAATAGACCGAATAACACTCTATGCTTCAAGGGATAATATTTTGGCTTTTCCCCTTCCAATAATCTCACCAACTTCATAGAAAACACATCATTTACCCTCTAACAATGCTCTCAGTACTGGTGGATAGTAATCTAGGGCATATAAGCATAAATAAAATTATTCCCTGCTCTTGTACCCAGGGCACCAACTCTATTCAATCCTTGTATATTTTCCCTTAGGGCACATGAATAGACAACATATGATGACATGGTAAACCATTGGGTTCCTGAGAATTTCATTATCTATTCAAATAGCTTGTCATTGATAAAATTTCTCTAATGAATATGCATAGGGCCTTTCATCATTTTCACTATAATCTTGAACATCCAAGGTTTGAATTTGATGGTATCTTTGTATCCAACTATCCTTCTCAATAGTGTTATTATTTTTTGAACCTCTTGAATAAATGTTGACCTCGGGACTTGCATCATCTACTTCGTGGGCTTCTCCTAGAACCATGCTAAAATCGTATACTTTCTATTTTGCTCTTCTACGTCCAGGTATACTGTGGCAAGGACCTACATATCTAATGGATTCATCTATTTGAATATGGGGAGCCCAAATGTGTACACAATTCCCTCTATGGAGAGGTCTACATATACTCTTCCTTCTTTCTCAATGAACCTCTTGTTTGGGTCATACCATCTCATACATTCCAATACCAGTTCAAGGGCATCCATCACCAACAGGAACCTTCCTGCCAAATGTAGTCCAGTTGCAACAATATTCCTAGTGTACTAAGAGGCACATGCTTGTTGAGTCCTCATAAATAATTCATGTTCATTGAATCCCCCTAGGTGAGTATCTATAACTATCCCACCAATTGATACAACTTGTAAAATTAGGAATTCAAATTCATCATTTATTTTCTTCTTTCTAGAAGTGCTCATATTTTTCTTGATTTCCTACATTATTAGAAAATATGTGCCTTGTGTGTGAGTTAGGACTAAATTTAATCATACATTTTCAATAATTCATGAAAGTTCCTTACTCATGACATTTAAAGTCTGTAATTAGGTTAAATTATTTAGAAATAATCAGTATTTTAATGACCTAACCAATGGTAGTACTATTTACCTAGAGCCATGCATGTATAAAAGAATCAACATAAATTTAGTTACTAGAAGAGTACCTAATTTCACTGATAATGTGATTGAATGAACATAGGTTCACACCCTGGTATTTGTGTTCTTCGGCATTTTGAAACTTACCCTTCCTTGTGTGCCACAGTCTTGGTTTTAATTCTTTGATATCCTTACAAGTAAATAGCCTGGCTCAAGGTAGAGTGTTATGGAAACAAATATATGCTCGAGGTGGTGCCAAGTACATGTTGTTTTCCACCTTCATTAATTTCTTTTACTATGCATTAACTATATTGAATAAAGGTGAAATCATGGTGGATTAGGGTTCAAATTATGAACTCCTTGATTTTTGTGCAAGGTCCCACATTTGAGAGGAAAGTGGAACAAGTGGTCAACGTGGTATGCTTGCATGTCACTTTAATTCTTACAAGACAAAAGGCCTTAGAGGAATAATTCATCTTGGATGCTAAATAATTGACAATCAATAAGGTTTGAATCATGTGATGCCAAGCTTTGAAAAATTACCAAGAGTTGAGACTTTTGCTTACTGGGTCCATGAGGACCAAGTGCAAAGAGTACCTAGGACCGAGTGAAATCAAGACCAATTTATTTTGAAATGAAACTTATGCAAAAATAATTGGTCTCTAGTTCTAAAGAAAATAAAAACAACTACTAGGCTAACTAGAGAAAAAAATTGTCACACAAACACCAAGGAAATTTTAGCCATGTTGCAACTTACTAGGTGCAATGACTAGCTAGGAAAAAGTGAAAGTTGCAGAAGATACACTATCCTTAGAGCAATGACACTTAATACTCGAGGCCCAAGGATCCAACTGGTTAATAAGGTTGGGGAAAATATTTTGCAAACAATCCAAGTCTAGCAAAATAGGAACTTAAGTGGGGAATCAGGAAAGTTGGGTCAAGATCCCATTATTTTACCATTTCCTTCTAAAGAAGCACACCAAAGCAATTGAAAAGAAAAGCAAAGGAAAAAGTAGTAGAAAAAGAGGGGTTCACATTTTGCTAAAGAACAAAATGGGGCATGTTGTGAGACCACACAAAACTTATAATCCCTATAGGATTCCTCAATTTTCTTTAAAATTTGGAACATTACATATCCCAAAACATTGGACACAACATACATCATCTCATCTTGCTGTATTTCTTTGAAATCCTTTACCTAGTGCTCCAACTCTTTAATATTATCCTTAAGCTCTTCATTTTCTTTGATAAAATCCTCTACAAGTGCTATTGTGGATGACATTTCTTCTTGTATGCTAATAGGAAGATGTCCTTTATGAATTTTATGAAAGAATAAACTATTGGGTCAACCTTGGGCTAATAGGTTGGCCTCTCTTCAATCACTGGGGCCTTCTGAATTATGCTATCAATTTTTTGCAAGATCATTTGGATCCTTGCAATTGGTTCCATTATTTCAAAAAATAGACCTTGATAATTAGGACTCTTCTTGGTCTTAGAAAATTTAACCTTTTTGAAAGCTACCCATTTGACCTTTCTATCACTAACCTCTTGATCATCCTTGCAATTTCTTAGAACATCCTCACTGAAATAAAATTTATATTGGAAGGCTGACCTCTTGATGTTGAGCCTCACTTGATTGATGAAACCTTTAGGATCTAAGGCTCATGAAATCTCTTGGGCCATCTTTTAAACCTACAACATTGGATATAGCTACTCCAATCCTTCCCTATTAACTATGAAGTCAAAGAAAACTATGGAGAATGGGAAGAAAGAACCCTTATTTTTCCCCTTAAAATGAGATTTACCTACTTCATTAATTTTCCATATGATCTCCAAAAATGACACTTTAAAGGGTACATACTATGGCAATATATGGTGACCAATAAGGCACCCATAAAATCTACTAATCATGGAGTTGATAGCATGTAGATATCAGTCTCCCCAATTATGTTGGACTCCCTTCTCTAGTACCTTGTCTTTTCACCTAAGTAAATCCAAAATTTCATTGTGCAACCTTATTTCTTCAAATCACAAATGTTCAAACACCTTTCTCACAAAATTATTCTAAAATAACACAAAATTAGATGCATCACAATGCTTATACAAAGCATGGGTCTAGCATTGTATAAGAATAAAAATTCCCTTCCCATCATCCATGTGAATTTATAGGGAATCATCCTATTTTCCTCCTCCCACATATAAGAACATATGGAAAAGTAGAGAGTACCATATGAAATTCATCATCCTATTGCTTTTCTTGATTTCTACTAATTGCTTATGGATAACATTAGCAATAAAAGTATCAAAATAAAATTCAATATTGACAAGGGGGTTCTAAATATCCACAACCATGTACATGAGGGGTATTGATATTCTTGTTCATGCATCTCCCCCTAAAATTTGGCATAATGCATAATATGTTCTTATGAAGTCATCTTAAAAGGAATCTAGACTAAAAGGCTCCATCTCATTTGCATGGATTCTGATAGACCTATCAAAACCCTTCAATCCATACCTAGGGAGTCAATGTACTCTAAAGTTGTTTCTATCCTATTGATATTTTTTCTTGAACATGTCAAATAAATGGCTTTGTTGGTAGCCAATTTCAAGTTGAAGACCTCAGAGATAAAAGCTTTATCAATCTAATCAACTTTCCTTCATTTGCAACTCTGACAACTCTTACATTTTTATCATAATTTGTAACCACATGTCTAATGAAATCTATACCCATAAACACATTAGGGAATACCAACTTCCCTCAGTCGTAAAACTAGACATTTGAAAGGGGAACCTTAGAATTTCATTTCCCATACCACTATACAAATAGTTCCCTTCTAGTGTGAGGAAATTCAACATCCTTGCACTCCCTAGCATTATCCACCATACCCAATGTTTCACCAGGACCATGGGCTCTGGTAGGATTTCTTGATGAATCAGGGAGTTGGAGGATTAATTCTTCATCAAATGACCTTTTTGAAGTTGAGGGTTGGTCCTTTGTGTAGCTGATGATTACAATTCAAGTTCAAACTAGGGTTTTTATGTCTAGTTCTAGCTCTTTTGAAACTTTCAAATGGAAATTAAGGTATACCAACCTTTCTATAGACCCTAAGACCAAAAATTGGATAAAATTCTTAGAGAAAAGAGTACTTGTTCTTCACTTTTGAAAACCCTAATTCATTATGGAAAATGCTATAAATTCTCTTGTTAAATGTTGTCAATGCCAAATGAGTTGATTTATGGGTCAGATTGTAGCATTTATATGAAATTAAAAGATGGAGGTCTAATAGAAATCTATCTTGTCTACCATTAATCTTAGTTTGTGTAAGCCAAAGCCTCCAACTATCTATTTTCTAGGTTTAAATATGAGTTGTTGATATATGAATGAAAGATCAAGATTTGATAACCAAAAACATTTTGATTGATTTGAAAGTATTTGGCATGTGTTGACAAATTTTTGACCAATAAATTTGATCCATGTGGGATAACTTTCCATATCATCAGAGGTGGGGACATTGGAAAAGGAAAATTAGAAAAAGGTTGACATTATTAGAGAAACCATGTGGCATCTTTCGACAATTTCACAGCTTGAAAATAAAATTGCTATGAAGAGCTTGTAGACTTGTGAAATCCTCTTGAGATTGTGCCACATTTCCACCTTCTATTATACTAGAAAAAAAACCTTTAGAAAAAATTACCAATATGCCACATTTCCCTTTTCTACAGTTTCATGGGCTTCATTCAAGTCTTCTCAAAACATCTCACAAAATTATAGACTACCTTCAAAGTGTGTTGCGTGTCACCCGTCCATCTTCATAAATGACTTGTAGGACTGAAACAATGCCTTGATGCTAGATGTCACTCATTGTGTGGCTTTGTATATCATTTTTTTCTTTTGTAACACACCCCTTGTGAAATGGAAGAATCTTCTCAAATGATGATAGCTTTCAACACTTCTACAGTTCCATGTAGAATTATTTCCTTAATAAAATATTCCTTGCAGACTCATATACTAGAGCATAAAAGTGGTAGGGACCACATACAAGGTGTGGACAACTTAAGTGTTGTTTTAGCACGTGCTCTTAAGGAAACCTTAAGTCACTATGGAACAAAGGTGTCTTTAGGTTAATAAAGTGGATACAAACATAAGACCGTAAGGCATTTAAGAATTTATATAATCAATAGGTCCAATTAGTAACCTAATAGAAAAGGGTTGATAAAAGAATGTATTGAAAGGTTTTAAGTTATAACTTAAAGGTCAAAAAATCATGGTAATCAATCAACATAGGAATAGAACAAAATTTATATGGCGTTGCTTAGAATTAGGGTTTCTTAGAGTTTTTTAGACCTAAACGCATCCATAAGCAGTATCTCTAGTAAACCATAGCATGTTAAATTTCATTTTGAGGCTTAGGATATTTGGAAAAAGATAAGAACCAATAAGAATATTGAGAATGTTTTATTAGATTTCATACATTTTTATTATTAAAGAAGGGTGGTACTTGTTGGAAAAATGAGGACAAACAACTGAGAGGGGGGGGGGTGAATCAGTTGTTAGAGAATAATAATTTTTTTCAAACTTTACTTAACTTAATCTCAGATTTGATGAATAAACAATTAATACATCAGAGAGATAAAGAACACCAAGATTTTTTATGTGGAAAACCTGTTAAGGGAAAAACCACGGTGGATGTTAGTCCACAAGATTATGCCCTGTTAAAAGTATAATGAAATCAATAAAGGGGAATGCACATGCATTTAGGAACACTACCTAGAGCTTACTAATTAATTACAAAAGGGGCTCACTACCCAATAATACATAATAGGATTAAAATATGGAGGGTATGAACTAAGAGAATAGCTTCTCCACAAGCCTGATTACAGTTTGAATTAAGCATAGAAAACTCCTTCACAAACTACTTCGCACTTCACTTGATCTTCTTCACACTCTACTTTGTAATTGAATGATATTCACACATACACACATAAGATCACAATCAACACCTCTCTAAAACTCTATACCAATGACACAATCACTCTTATATATCCACTACATGATATTTCATAAATAACTAAGTCAGCCAGGAAAATAAAACATATTTTCAATGTCGGCCAAAATTTAAAAATAAATTTTCAACATGAATCCACCAAGGTTGGCCACAACATAGTGGGGATCCAAAATAATATCTCCAACTCAAAAATACTTCAATTAATTTCACCTTGAAGATCCACAACATTCTACCACCAACATGTCAGCCAAGAACAAGAAAAATGAACATATGCAAGAAACAATTCTGACCACGAGCACACTAATCAATGTGGACGTACTGCAAAGATAGAGCACAATCTAGAAACATCCAAGAACACTAAGAAACAACAAAGAAACATCTGCAACAACTGATATTTCCAGAATCACACAAACTTCACTCAGGAACACTAACAGAGACCACATAAACACTGTCAGACCACAACATGATCAAATCTATACGTGGAACTCAGAAACTTTTGGTAGATGATCTAGATACACTCAATAGAAAACCCTTTAATCCACATTAGCTAAACTTCAATGTAAAGAACAAGATGCCTTCATGACTTGTACAGTTCCACTGGGAACCTGAAACACTTTCTTTTATAATTTTCTCAATATCCTTGACATATACATCCTCTAATACACCAAATGCTAATAGTGTTGACATCAATGACAACCACATATCAACAACACATCCAAAACATCCAACAATCTCCCCCTTTGGCATTGATGGCAACAAATGATGTGAAAAATACCATCAACCCAACACACTTGGTTTCCCTTTGGTTCTAACTCTTCTCAATTTCTCTTCAACCCTTAAAAGGATTTTTCACATTTCACTTCTCCCCCTTTGACATCAATGGCAAAGGTAATCATGACCTTTCCATATATATGATTTGAACCACATATTTGCACATCTAACTACTCCCCTTGAGTAGCAGTCGTGGAAACATCAATCTAGATCAAAATATAGAAATGTAGCTCATGGATTGATGCAAGTAAAGGCATCTTCTTAGTTCTCATCAAGCGGGGTAATTACCCCTAGCATTCCTCTGAAATACTCAAAAGTATCCTTCGGCAATAGTTTAGTAAAGATGTCTACAATCTACTCTTTAGTAGGAACATACTCCAATATGACTTCTTTCTCATTCACTTTCTCTATCAAGAAATGAAACTTGATTGATATATGCTTAGTCTTAGAGTGTAGTACTGGATTCTTTGAAATATTTATTGCACTTGAATTGTCATAGTATATGACAATAGGCTCTTCATATATCACCCTGATATCTTTCAACATTTGTTTCATCCATATTACTTGAGTACAATTGTTTGCAACAACAATATATTTTGCTTCACCAATAGATAGAGAAATGGAATTCTACTTTTTGCTCAACCATGACACCAACTTATTCCCTAGGAAGAAAGCACCACCACTGGTAATTTTTTTGTCATCTACATCACCATCCCAATCCACATCAGTATATGCACTTAGAGTGATATCATCATCTTTTGGATATCAAAGTTCAAAGCCAACTATTCCTTTCATATATTTGAAGATCCTCTTAATAGTAGTTACATGTGATTCTTTTGGATTAGCCTGAAATTTGGCAACCATGCATTCAACATTCATAATATCTGGTCTAGTCTAAGTTAAATAAAGTAATCCATCGATTATTGACCTGTATCTAGTTTTATTTGCTTTGGGAGAATCATCATTCTATGTTAGCTTACATCCGGTCACCATGGGAGTACCAACAAGCTTTGAATCTTCCATCCCAAATTTCTTTAGTAGCTATCTCACATATTTGGACTGAGATATGAATATCCCCTTTTCTAGCTGGGTCACTTGTAATCCTGAAAAGAACTTCATCTCTCCAATTATACTCATCTCAAATTCATCCTTCAACTCATGAGCAAACTTCATACATAAATTGTCATCACCTCCAAAAATGATGCCATCAACAGATACTTTTATAATTAGTTCTTTATCATGATCCAATTTGAAATATAAGTTGCTATTAGCAGTACCTTTAGTGAATCCAAGATTTAGTAAGTATTTGTCCAGTCTAGCATACCAGGCTCTGGGGGCTTGCTTGAGTCCATATACAGCTTTCTTCAAGCAGGAGACCATATCTTCCTTGTCATTTAGTTGAAATCCATCTAGTTTTTCAATATATACTTCTTCTTCTAGTTCTCCATTCAGAAATGTTGACTTCACATCCATCTGATAGAATTTGTAGTCCTTGTATGCAGAATAAGCAAGAAATAATCTAACGGCTTTGATTCTAGCAACAAGGGAAATTTTTTCTTCAAAATCAACACCTTCCATCTGAGAATACCCTTTACATACTAGTCTTGCTTTGTTCGGAACCACTTTACCTTGTTCATTCAGCTTGTTCTGAAACACCCATTTAGTTCCAATCACATTTTTTTCTTTAGGTTTGGGAACTAGTATCCATGTGTCATTATTTTCAATTTGTGTTAGCTCTTCCTTCATAGCTTCCATCCAATGTTCATCTTGACAGGATTTAGTGACGTTTTTAGGTTCAATCTTGGAAATCAAGCAATATTCTTCTGTAATCTTCCTTCTAGTTTGCACTTCTTTATTTTTATCTCCTATAATTTGGCTTTCAAAATGGTTTAGCTTTACATACCTTGGATTTTTGGAATTTTTTGAACTTCTGATTCTTTTGATCTTCCTTATGTATTTTCACTTATCTCTGCTTCCTGACTACCTTGACTTACCGAAACGAATTAAGGTTGCTTTACAAAAAAAACTGGAACATATGGAACATATGGCACAATTTGAAGTTGATTTTGTGTCTAGAAATTCTTCCCTTTGTTTGTATTGTCTTCATCAGAATCATATCCACAATATCTTGATGATTTGACAGAATCCTCATCAACTCTAACATTTGCACTCTCAACCATCTTTCTCAGTGTTTTGTTATAGCATTGGTAGGCCTTACTCTTAGTAGAATAACCTAAAAAGATTCCTTCATTGCTTCTTGCATCAAACTTTCCTATATCATCATCTCTCTTGATATATCATTTGCTTCCAAAGATCTTGAAATAATTAACAATAGGTTTGTAACCAAACCATAGCTCAAAAGGGGTCTTACCAGAATTTTCATTTACATTTACCCAGCATAAAGTATACACAACAGTGCTTACAACTTCACTCCACTAGCTCTGGGGCACATTTCCTTCTAACATCATTGTTCTAACAACATCCAAAATTATTCTATTATTTCTTTCTACAACTCCATTCTATTGAGGGGTTTGGGGAGAAAATAACTGTCTTCTAATTCCATGTTCTTCACAAAAAAAGTTGAACTCCCTGGAGGTGAACTCACCACCTCTGTCAAATCTCAGACACTTGATTTTTATACCTTTCTCATTCTCTGCCATAGCCTTGAAACTTTTGAACTTTTCCAATGCTTCAAATTTTTCTCTTAAAAAGGAAACCTGTATCATTCTAGACTAATCATCAATAATCAACATAAAGTACCTTTCTCCATGAATACTTCTAGTTCTAGAGGGACCACATAGGTTAGTATGTAGAAGCTCCAACAAATCATTTGAATGAAACTATTTTCTCCAAAAGGAGACTCTAGTCTATTTACCCATCTGACATTCCTTACAAATTGTGTTAGCAGGCTTCACTAACTTAGGTAGATCTTTGTATTGCTTGAGTGGAACTTACCTTGACCATGTTATCAAAATTTACATGACACAACCTTCTATGCCACAACCAACTTTCATCTACTTGAGCAATTAAACGACTCCCACTAGCAATATTCAGGTGAAAAATATTACCTTTTGTTTGTTTACCAGTAGCAATCATATTGCTAGAACTTACACGTATCTTGCATCTTCCATTTTTGAATTGTAGATCATAGCCTTTTCCCACCATCTGTCCAACACTCAAAATATTGTGCTTCAATCCTTCAACATAAAGAACATCATCAGTGTTATCCTTACCACCAAGAAAAATAGAACCTCTACCATGAATCACACTAGCATTGTTGTCTCCAAATCTTAAAACACCTCCATCATATTTCTCTAGAATTACAAATTTGTTTTTATCACCAATCATATGATGTGAGCATCCACTTTCAATAACCCACTCATCCTTTTCTTCAACTCAGGTTGCAAGAGATTTCTCATCTTTAGTAGATTCAGTAGCCATAGGATTATTTTCAACGGTAGCAATGAAAACCCATTCATCTTCATTTCCAGTATATTTATCAGACTCTTCATTAGTCACTCCTTCAACAAAGTAACATTTCTTTTGGAATCTAGACTTGTTAGGCTTAGTTATAGGAACCCTTTTAGGAAATCTTGATGCAAAATGACCTACTTTATTGCATGAAAAACACTTAATAGGTAACACTCCTTCACACTTACCTTTCCCTCTACCTTCTTTCTTTACGACCAGTGCTTCCAATTATTCTACCTCTCTTTCTTTGTATTCAAGTTGCTTCATTTTTTCATCATACTTGGATATATTTCTAGAAAATTCTCCTGGACCATATCTTTGCTTGTTACTTCTAGATATAGTAGCCTTGAATGCAGATTTAGTCTTCAGAATAGATTCACCAAATTCACTAAATTCAAAAGCAGCAAGCTTACCAACTAGTGTGTCTCTTGACATATTTGTTACTGATCTGAGCTCTTCAATAGAATGAGCCTTCACTTTGTAGGAGGGATGCAAGGGTCTGAGTATCTTAGCCAAAATTTTATCCTCATCTAGAGAACCACTGACACATGTAATACCCATCACTATTTCATTTACTCTTTGCATAAAAGAGGTGATATTTTCATCTTCACCCATCTTCAAACTCTCATACTTTCCTTTTAGACTCTATAGCTTAGCCATCTTCACCTATGCATCTCCTTCGTACAAAGTTTCTAGCTTTGTCCAAATCTCATGAGTTGTCTGCAGTCCTACCACATTAGCCATCTTTGAATCTGTTAGAGCACTCACCAAAGCTTCAATAGCACTGATATTACTTTCAACATCTTTAATCTCATCAGTAGTGGAGGGATAATTCTAAGGAATAACATATGGATCTTTTGTAATCTCTTAGTAGGCTTCACCAAAACACCTTAGGTGATATTGCATCCTGAATTTCCATAGTGAGTAGTTAGTTCCATCAAATCTTGGACTGCCCTTCTTGAATGTTTCCATCTCGGATCACCTCCAACTTTTAGACTTCTTCAGAGGAACCTTCTCTAATACCAATTGTTGGAAAAATGAAGATAGACAACTGAGAGGGCGGGTGAATTAGTTGTCACAGAATAATCAACTTTTTAAAACTTTACTTAACTTAATCTCAGATCTAATGAATAAGCAATTAACCATAAGAGATTAACACATTAGAGAGACATAGAAAACCAAGATTTTTTATGTGGAAAGCCTATTAGGGGAAAAACCATGGTGGATGTTAGTCCACAAGATTATACCCTATTAAAATTATAATGAAATCAATAAAGGGGAATGCACATGCATTTAGGCACACTGCGTAGAGCTCACTGCTCAATTACAGAAGGGGCTCACTACCCAATAATACAAAATAGGATTAAAATCTGGAGGGTATGAACTGAGAGAACAACTTCTCCACAAGCCTGATTACAATTTCAATTAAGCACATAAAACTCCTTCACAAACTACTTTGCACTTCACTTGATCTTCTTCACACCCTAATCTATAATTGAATGATATTCACACATACACACATAAGAGCACACTCAACACCTATCCAACACTCTACACCGATCAAACAATTTCTCTTATATATCCACTACATTAGATTTCATCAATAACTAAGTCGGCCAGGAAAATACAACATATTTTCAATGTCAGCCCAAATAGACAAATAAATTTTCAATGTGAATCCCCCAAGGTTGGCCAAAACATAGTGGGGACCCAAATTAATATCTATGACACAAAAAGACTTCAATTAATTTCACCTTGAAGATACACAACATGCTACCACCAACATGTCAGCCAAGAACAAGAAAAATGAACATATGTAGGAAAAATTTCCAACCACGAGCACATTGATCAATGTGGACATACCACAAAGATAGAGAATGATCTAGAAACATCCAAGAACACCAAGAAACAATAGAGAAACATCTGCAACAACTGAGATTTCCAGAATCACACAAACTTCACTCAAGAACACTGACAGAGACCACAAAAACACTGTTAGACCACAACATGATCAAATCTATACACGAACCTCTGAAACTTCTGGTAGATGATCTAGATACACTCAATAGAAAACCCTTTAATCCACAACAACTGAAATTCAATGCAAAGAACAAGATTCCTCCATGAATTGTGCAGTTCCACTGGGAACCTGGAACACTTTCTTTTACAATTTTCTCAATATCCTCGACATATACTACCTCTAATACACCAAATGATAATAGCATTGACATCAATGACAACCACATATCAGCAACACATCCATATCATCCAACAGTACTAAGAGAAGGAAGGGTTTATGAAGATTTAACTCCAAAAGATATTTCTCAAAAATTTGGGATTTCTATTTTTCTAGAAATGAGCCTAATAGATGTTGAAGTAGCCACAAAATCATATGCAATCATAGAAGACCAAAATAAAATAAAAAAGTTTGTGGATTGGTACAAAGAGGATAAGAAGCTCAAAGCAATATCAAAAAAGGCTAAAACTCTCAACATGCATGATTTCCAATGAGGTATCCATGACATTGAAACTCTATTGAATATAATATCTAGTTAATGAGATGTAGGAAAGTTTGACCCATTGATGTATGAGATAATTAAACATGTGAAAAAATGAATGGCCCAAATTCATTGGTTGAAAGGAATTAGTGACTTTTTGCATGACCAGATGGTAGAATTTAGACAACTAGGATTTTTTTGAACATGTATTCTTATGTGATCTATTATTTTGCATTAAACAAAAACTTGCAAGACCTAAATAAAGTAGGAATGTTAAGAATTTATCCAAGTCAAAGGTTGATATACTAACACTACCCTCAAATAATAGCCTAGGAATATTTAAATCACTAGAGGAGGTTCAATGACACATTCTTCATGAAGTTGGTAAGAACCATGGAAGGAGATAAGTCCAAAAGAATCTCTATGGATGCATAGACTAATTAGATACTACAGGTGTTGGTACATCCAATTTTAGAATTTCACCTACATTAGTGTTCAAGGATTCACGGGTAAGCCCTACATGATGCCTAGGTACCCAATATAAAAAATAGTGTTCTTGGAGTTCTCAAGCCAATTAATTGATTCCTATGAAGCCTTCATTCAAGTTCATAGGAAAGGAAAAATAAATTTCCCCATTTACATCAAAAGCTATGAATTAAATTTGTTGAAAAATGCTAAAGGGATATAAGAGGAATTGTTGCATATGGATTTCAAATGTTTGACTTGGAAAGGAAAAAATATGGACTAGATGAAATAATTCACAAATACATTAACAATAAGATGAATCATGAACCTCATATTGAGGATTATTGGAATGATTGTGAAGATGAGCATGAAGTGAGAAAGATGTCATATTAAAGGTTGACCCTAAATCAAATGAAAACTCTATAAACTCATGATGTTCCAACATAATTAAGGGATGATGATGAAGAGTTCCTAAGATATATGTATGAGAAAGAGAGTATTTATGATCAACCTATCCAAGATCTTTTCTAGATAAAGCCTAAAGTAACATCACTAGAATTTGTAACAAATCCCATTACAGAATCTAGTCAAATATGGATAGATAGGTATATTCAAAGGTTGAGGTCAAGAGGATTTGTAATCACTTACTCGCATGAGAGAAAGAGGAATAAAAAGGTCATATAAGAATGATATTATGATGAATTTATGGGTAAGAAGAGAAAAAATGTAGAATCTAGAGCTATTGAGTCTGATAAAGAGAGAACTATATAGACATCAAGGCAAGGGTTCTCAATAGAAGTTGAACTAGAGGATACCAATTGGGAAGTAAGAATAATTCTAATCAATTTTATTGGAAAATATAGAGGTGGATTAGTTGGAGCATCATCATCATCTACATTACTAAAGAAAAACATGCATCCCATATAGAGACTATTGTTCAACATCAAGTATATGGAAGAATGAGAGGATCCATTTCTTAATCAGTTGCAACCATGTTCACTTCTCCCCTTCAATAGGAACATTAGTTCTTATACAAACAATGGGAGAAATACACTCACCGAGTAATCTTGAGGAGGAAGGGATGAAAATCAATAGGATTTTGAAGAAAATGGAGAGGTGGGATATGCTAATATAGGAAATAAAAGAGAAAAAACATGATATGTGCCTCTTGATCCAATTCACCCTAAATCAAAAGTTGAGATAGTATAAAATCCAACTCTTTCTAAAATAATAAAAGAGGAATCACCACAAGATGAACTAGTTAATGTTGAGATGGTGAAAGATAAACATTAACATCAAGAGAAAAATTATAATACTATTCTATATCATCTAATAGAGTCTAAAAAAGATGAAGACTCAAATAAAGATGAATATTATTTACCCACCAATGTTTCAAGTGAGGAACATCAAGATATTGAATAGGTTTAAGTCTTAGAACCTATTGAAAAAAATAGTTACTAAAGAAAGGGTAAATAAATTGAATGAGGGTAAACAAGAGAAAAAAAAGAATGTAAAGCAAGAGGAAATGACTATTTAAAAGAGTACCTCAATAAACAATTATCATGGAATAAGTCTTAAAAAGTACAAAGAATCAAGAAGGGGACAATACAACACAAAGATAAACTTTTGAAGTGAGGATATATAAAGAAATGGAAGAAGGTCCTAAAGAATCAAGACCAAATAATGACATTATTAAATTTTTGACTCAAAAATTACAACCACCAATGTAGGTATGGTTGGTACCTCTAAATTTTTAGAACATCATGCAGGAGATAGAGATCCCTGACCCTAAGGATAAGGAAAAAATTAGACATATGATAAAGAGAAATGAAAATAGGGAAAATATTATACAATATGGTACACCTATGGGAGATAAGAATGAAACATAAAATGTGGTGACCTTAAATTTAATATCTAAAACTTAAGGTCAATAGGCCATCATTTCTAGGATTTCATTAGGATGCAAATTAACAAGGTGTATAAATTGACTTTCAACCTCTGAGGTGAGTTAATTAGACTTGGGATTTGATCCTTTTGAGTCTTAGGAATTAATTGGAAATGATTTATAATGATTGAAATAATTATCCTTAATGACATAATGTGATGAATGAAATTTCTCAAAAGTAAAAAGACTAAAATAGCGATTTGAAAGTGGATCTAGAAAGTGCAGACTGATGTGTTCCTATCACCAAAAGATGAGTCTAAGTATTGTAGCAAGATTGAGTCACCCTTGGGTGAATGGGTCTTTGATAGGGGATCCTAAAATTCTTTTTCTATTCCTCTAGTGTTGGATATGAGCTCCTAATTTTTAGTTGTAAACTTTTCAGAATATCATCAGTAAATTTTGTAATTGAGTTTCCATGGCTTGAAAACTTTGATGACAATAAATTTAATAATACAAAATGGATCTTCAAAATCTCTTCAATCTTATTCAGAATTGTAACCTACACATTCTCAAAGAGGGAAGATGTGTCATATAGGGGTTGTTGAACACTCAGAATATTGAGATGGAGGAGTGAATCGATATTCACTAAAATTCATTAACTTCATCAATTTAAACATCCATTCAAAGCATCACATTAAACTCAAGTAGTAATAGAAAGGAAAATATAAAGAATGCACCACATTAAGGAATGTAAGAACACCATATTTACATGGAAAACACTTGAAATGGAAAAAACATAGTGAGGATTAGCTCACAATATATTATAACCAATTACAATGGAGATTACAAAATGGTGGACTCACCATCCAAGAGCTCACTATCTAGAAATAAAGAATGGATCACTATCGGTAGCTCACTTACAAGGGCTCATTTCCCATACTAGAAAAATATAGAGGAAATGGTGGCTCACTACCAAAATGAATTACTAATAACACATCTACAACATGCCAAAGATATTGTTCCAATTAAGCTCTAAAAATTGAATTAATACGCTTCATACTTCACCATTACACTTTTCCCACTTCACACTACATCATACTTTGCATACCCACTATGTAAACCACACATAAATCTACTTCACACAATGAATCAGCCTTGTATATATACCACAACCAACCAAAACATCAATTAGGTTGGCCTAATTGCATGAACCATGTACCACATATCTTGTCAACTTAAAACTTTAATACACACACCTTGTAGAGAGAAAAAAAATGTGTACACCTCCAAATGGGTTGGCATGACCTATAATTTATCCCATAAGTATGCTCCTTACATACTTCAACTCTGCACAACCCAAAAATCCTTAGGTTGGCACCACATAGAAAAACTAGTGAAGCAAGAACTGAATGAACCAACTATTCATTCACAACTCAACACATGGACTACCAAATCACTCACCACTTGGATCACACATACTTATGGCATCTATAAACACTTCCTCAAAATTTCACAACATAATACTCATCCATGGTGAAATACAAAGAATTCCAATATGCACTTTATACCAGTAACACTATCATTGCAAGGCCCGATACTCTATCAACATTATCTTCAACTGTAGAATACATAAAACCTTGAAACTTTGGATATGAACACATTCAATACACATCATCAACACCTTCAAACCATATGACAAGATATTGCATAGAGGAGCAATGCAAACCACAAAATTGGTTCACTGTAGCATTGAAAATTCACTCTGAGACTTAGCCAATTATCCACACCATTTGGTCTTCCATTGGTTCATGGTAACACTAAAATTGCACTCTGAGAATTATCCAATTATCCACACCATTTGGTCTTCTCCAAATGAACACTTTTGTATTTCTACAATGGGTTGACATCAATGACAACACCATACACCATCCATGCACCATCATGCTCATGTTTCCAACAATCTCCCCCTTTTTCATTGATGGAAACAAACTCCCACTCTCCCAAAACTACTCAAAGTACTTCACCTTTGACATCAAGGGAAAAGGGTGCACTATATCACTCTCCCTAACTGATATATATATATGAGAGTATCTCCCCCCTTTTTATTTTCTCCTATACTCAACACAATTCTCTAAAAATCCCCCCTTAAGAAATATTTACATCAAAGTGGATCCCCTTAACAATTTTATTTACCAAAAAATGACTAAAAAATGTGTCACAACACCATCAACTACTTCTACATATATGTTAAAATCAGAAAATTGCATATACAATACAAAAATGTACACCTTAAACTAGAAGAGGGTAAAATACCCTTGTAAGACACCTTTAGTTTCACAAGGTTTTCCTCCTAGTCTCTCTTAGCTACCTCTCAATCCTTCTTAATGAAGGAAAGTAAGGAATTATAATTTTCATACTACATATGGAGTTCTTTTCCTTCTTCCAGAGAACTAGGCACTATATCTTTTTGTGTCACCTTCTTTGTACTAGCTAAAACTCCAATTAAGGATGTAATTCTTGCACATACCAAATCTCTGAGTTGACTATACTTCATTATGATCTTCTCTTTTTGTTCTTGCAGTAAGAAGAATTGACCATGTAGATTTTTAATTACTACTCTTGTTGCACCATTTGCATCATTTATAGAATCATATGTACTAGAGGCTTGAGGAATTTGTGACTCAATTAAGTCCATTTGATCTTGTATGATCCTTGTAGAAATAGGCCATTTCAAAAAAAAATGAAACAATACTTTAGCTTCTTCCAAGAATTTTGGTACTTCCTTCAAGTTACCTTGTAACTTGCCATGTGTTGCACTGCATTTATCATAAATCAAATTACACCAGGGCTAGTACTAAACTTATCATAACACTTTTAAGATCATTATGTAATTAATTCTTAATTTTACCAAGGCTAGTACTGAATGTCACCATGTAATTAACAATAGCCTCTTCAAATTTTTCCTTATCATTATTATTTGAATTTGGATACATTTTAGTTGTCTCTTCCAAAAGAACAAATTCTACAATACTATTAAATAGTGCTTCCAATTTTAAGGGACAATGCTCCCTAACCAAAGGGTTCTTTTCTTTCTTTTTTCCTTTACCTTTAGCTAATTATTCTTTTTCTCCTACCTTAGAGCTCATTTCTCTTCTTTGAAAACAAAACATTTATTTTCTTTCTTTACTTATTCTTCACTTTCAATGTCAACTATATCAAATTTTGTTCTCTTTGCATTTGTCTCTTCCTTAGTGGCTTGAGATGTCTTCTTTTGGATCATCTGTGGTTACTCTTCTTCTACATCTTCCTCATATTAATAGCTAATGTATCTTTCCTTGATTTCATTTTCTTTTCTTCTCCTCTTTGTAGGCATCAGTTGCACAAAGGGGCCAAATGTTTCTTTCTTCTTCAAACTTCTTGTAGGATTTGTTTTGGAGGCCTTAGAAATAGTAGGAGAGGGGGAAGAGATCCTAATTGACATTTTTGTACTTGGAGTACCATGCAAAGAAATATTAGTGGCTTTGGATTTCTCCATAGAACCCTTAGGAGTGTTCACCATCTCTTCCAACTAAGTTTTCAACTTCTCAACATTCTCCTCCATATATTTTTTTCTTCTTTTTCAAATTCACCTGACTGGTTTTTTCTACATATGTACCAAATGTGTCCATAGATGAATCTCTTGGTTTTCTCAACACAACTTCTTCAAAACCAATAAGATCTTCTTCAATTGCCTTATATCCAAGATTTTGAACCCAAACTATTCTAGGTTCTACTACTTCCATAAAGTTGTAATCTCTACTAAACATGAAGGTTATATAACTCATAATTTTCAACTACACTTACCAAAATTCTATACCTCTCTTTCATTTTTCTCTTAAATTTCTTAAAGAAACCCCACAACATATATTTCTAGGTTTCTAGGTTTCCTATCCTTCTCAAATGATCTCTTATTTGAATAGCAACTGGAATATTATCTAACCATACAATGTTCTTTTCATCGAGCACTTCTCTAAGAAAGTAAAATAGCAAACATATAACTAGGGTACCATACCAAAAGGGGTACCTTGATTCTTTGGTCTTCTATAGGTTCTCTAGCAATTATTGTCTTAGGAGCTCACACAAATAAATTTATAGTCCTTCCTTAACCATCTAATGAGCTATGTGGATTACAGTGGCCAACATAGAGCTCTCTCTATTTGTATATAAAATTTTGTACCCAATCATCATAGACAGATACTTCACCATCGGATCATCTATATCATTCACCGTTATTACTCGTTTATCAAACTCCACTCTGGTGAGCTTCATTACCACATCATTTGCATGGCCTTTAGTGTTGGAACTAGTCCATTTGATCACAACCTTGTAACAACCCTAATTGCTTACTTGTTTATCATGTGTGGCATATCCAACCACATGAATTTCTCATGAATTCCACTCAACAAATATTTAAACCACTCATCCTCAAAGTAGAAATTAGGAAATTTATTCCACACATACAATTTCTTCTTTGTTAAGCTCTCATATTTAGGTTTTAGTTCAAAATTATCTCCAATCAACACATTCACCTAGTATTCTTCCATTTTCAAATGATAATAATCTGCAATTTTAGTATGAATGTGCATCACAACATATAGAACCCTCAAAAATTCACCTTTAGGATCTAATTCAAGATATTTGAATGGGTGCTTCTTAAATTTAGGTCTTGGATGCTCTAGTACATCAATTAATTGGGGAGTAATTTTTTTGAATATTATAGAACTAGGGTTTGCAAAAAATATATATATACATACTGTATATGCATAAAATTAGTCATGTTTAAATCCTGGCATTTAATTAAATATTTTATTATTTAATTAATCCTCTAAATTCCTCTACATATGATTAAATTTAATTAATTTAATTATATTGTTCATTCACTTTATTCTTCCACCGTAATTAAATAAATTCACTTTATTTAATTATTTCATGTCTACTTGATTAATTAAATAAATATCTTTTATTTATTTTAATTAATTATCACCTTTTGAATTTAGTTAAGTCTTTTGATTTAATTAAATTAAAAATATATTTTCTCCTATTCAAATCTTTCTTCTAATTAATTAAATATTTTATTTAATTAATTTCATCCACATAAGCAATTTAATTAAATATCTTTATTTTATTTAATATATTTCATATCTTTTTAAATCATAATTAAATATTTTATTTAATTATGAAATCCTCCATTATTCTTCAAATCTTGGGTAAATATTCTATTTTAAGAAAAATCTTCCATATCACCCATAAATAAATAATTGAATTTAATAATTCATTATTTATCTTCAAAATCTTTCCAAAATCTCACAAAATGATGATTTTTTACAATTCATCTTTATCATTTCATCTTATCTCTTTTTCAAAAAAGGAAACAAAGCTTGCTTTATGTTTTCTTCTATTTTTCTCTCCAGTCTTATCCATCTTCGACCGTTCGATCTACTACGAATTTTTGCAGCCGTTGATCACATCAGCCAATCAGAATCTTTCAAAAAACTCTATAAATATCTCTACAAATCCAACCATTGGTTACCTACAACACACAACGCACGTGCATTAGAATTTAATTGCATTCAAACATTATAGCATTTTAGCATTTTAGCATTGTTTTTATCATCTTTAGTTTTTATCAATTTCGTAATCTTTCATTTTATCAATCATGTCTAGTATCAGCATAATCATATCTTAGCATAGCATGCATTCATCTTTAATCTCATTCTCTAGGAAGATTGTTTGTTGAGCCTAGCCCAAGATCTAAGAGCCAGCTGGAATTGACAAAAACACTGGAGATAGAGGATGATAGGACGACATCAAAGACAAAAGAATGAGTTTGCGTTTATTTTCATTTAATTTTTGTTTTAATATAATGTTCTATCGGTGTGTTTGATTATTTGTTTTAATTTATATTTATCACACTTTAAAAATCGATCACACATTTCTAGCGCCCACCTTGGGGCCTTGCCCCATTTTTAACATCTATTTGTAGGGTTTTTTGATAGGATTTTGTGTGCTGGAATTTGGATTTTCGGCAAAAATTTATGTTTTAGCGCATACGTGGATTTCTGTAGCACATACGCAGGTATCTGTAGTGCATCCAAGGTTTCTTTCAGCACTTTTGTAGGTTTTTCGGTGCATCTAGGAACTTTTTTGGTGCATTTAGGGAACAAAACGACACTTATAAGGAACAAAATGGCGCATATACTCAACTTAGTTTATTAAAAAAATTGTAAATTTTTTTTTGCTACATTTTCTTTTAGCACATTTAAGAGTTCTTCTACCGCATTTAGGATTTTCTACAACGCTTATAAGATCTGTTTTAGCACATTTACTTATTTTTTTGGTGCATATAGGTGATCTTTTAGCTCATACAGGTTGTAACTAAACAAGGTTCTGAGTCTGACGCCTTCCGCAGACAAAACCTTTTCTGGCTTAAAAATAACCAATCTAGGATAGTCACATCTGGTTTTAAAAAAGAAGCAACCCTAGGGTAAACATGGATTTAAAATGAAGAAATCTAGGATAGTCACCACATAATGATTTTTGTGGTTAAAAATTGAACAACTTGTTCTCGTGAAGCAACATTTCACATAGTTTAGATCATTGTGATTTGGGCTTTAAAAAAAAAATTGTCTATTGTGTTTGTGGCAATAGGTCTATGCTCTACCCTTAACCAAGTGATCAGAATACTAGACTTTCCTTTTACATTCATGCAATTTCTAATTCTTTATTACATCTTGTAGAGGGCCTGCTCTTATGGGAAAAAGTACTCAACCAAGAGGAATGACCCAAGTGGGTTCAAGCCAAAGCCAGGCTATTCCACCCCACTATAAAATTTAAAGCAAATTTGGGGAAACCCACTTTTTCTAGTAGTTTGCAAGATAACCATCCCCAAAGCCTTTGTTATAAAGGTTGGGAGGTCTCCTGAGGGATTTTATTATTGTCGCAATGAATGGAAACCCTTACTACGAACCTAGTGTAGTAGCCAGCCGAAGTTAGTTTCTGAACATCCTCATAATCACAGTGCAGGGGGAGGGAAGAATTTTCCCCCAAGATACTCACCATATAACTGCCAAGGACCATTTTCTCAGGGGATCTGGTATCCACTTCCATCACACTAAGTATGTGCTTGGAAAAGACAAAAATATGGGCGCCCCTTCGGGGGTGACACGACTGTGTGAGTCGACACAGTTCTAAGATGTGGGTTGTTCATTATTAGGATGATGTACTTGAGTACTAAGAGTGAGTTTTCCTGAATTTTCTATTATGTGCAAAACCTATGAAAACACTTTTTGAAAAACATTTTTGAACATACACTTGATGTTTAGCATAGGGCTTAAAAACAACTATTTTCAGAGTGTTTGTTGTGTCTTCAATCACATTAATTCAGACAAAGGATCATCCAAAATGAACATGCAAAATTTCAGCTGAAAACTATTCAAAACTGTTTTAAAACCACTTTCGAAAACTATTTTAGTGCATATAGGGTACATAGTAGCACATATAAGGTATGTTCTAGCGCATTCACTGGCTAGTTCAACGCTTTTAGAGCATGTTTTAGCACATAGACTGAATATTTTGTAAGCAGTCTGTCACTATCAAAATATTTTTTTGTAGCACATATAGGACACATAGTAGTGTATATAAGGTCTATTGTAATGCATTTGACTATTTCTCTAGTGCATATAAATGTTTCTATAGTGCATATAGGGTATAGAGTAGCGCATCTATCGCTTTTCTAGAATTGTTACTTTTGACAGATCTTAGTCTATAACATCTTCGGTCCAATAGCATCTTGAAATTTATCCCATGCTTAGAGAGTGGAAATCAACCAAATTTGTCAAAAATTGATTTTCAATAGGATCAAGAAAACTAATAAACATTTAGGTTACAAGAAAAAATTGCAACGAAGGAAGTTTTTGTATAAAAGTTGAAACGTCTTACTTCATCACCATCAGTTTCTCCATAGATACCAAGATTTTGCTAGGGGGTTTACTGACGAATATGCTATAGAGGCTTTATATTCATGAGCATATTTCTAGAGAAGGGCTCTATCTCAACGACACAATCACAATCAGCCTCTTGAGTTTGATTATCTACCACAACCTTCCATTGAGTATCCAGCACATCCCAGTCAAATCCTTCAGTGATCTTAATTAGGTTATTTGATATAATTATCATTCTTCAAAAGCAAAGATCAAATCTTAAAAGTGCACCTTCCAAAAAAAATTTTGATTATTGATTCAACTTCCCCAACAAGATTCTGATATCCTTTATCATTGGAAGCCACAATCAAGAATTAGGAACATCTTTTGATCATATCATAAGATTTTCATCTTATTAGATCAAAACATCATCATATGTGCACTTATCAAATTGTGATCTAAGTCTAGAAGAACATTTCAAAAATCATATGCCTATTCTTACAACATCTCAATACAATAAGCTGAAAGAGGATATTCAAAAAGAAGATCATACCCAAAGAACTCAAGAACAAGGTGAGAATAGTAATCCCCTTTATAGTGTGAGTCGAAATACCTTCTTTAACGACAACATGGCTAAAAGAGAAGAAAATCCATTCCACAAATACAGGGATATGAGAAAAACTCCTATAGATAGTGATGATGAACATGATGAAGAATGCCTTACAGAGGCTAAGCAAGATCCCAAATTTCACAAAGCCTTAGAAAAGATTTTGGAATGCAATAAAGAAAAATATTTCTTGTATCTAGCTAACAAAGGAGCTAAATTGCCTCATGATTTTGATACTGAAAACATAAAGAGCAATCCTAATGAAACACCCTTGTCTAATATTAGTGCCTTGTCTCAACAGATTAAAGCACTACAAGGACAAATTAAAGATCTACAAGGGGGAGCCACAATAGAGACATATGCTATTGATGACATCTGTCCTTATCCTTTTGATTGACCTCTTAACATGATTCCATTTCCCAAACATTGTGAAATACCAAAGTTTGATCATTATAACAGGAAATCGGATCCAATCAATCATATTAGGGACTTCCAAAATATGAATTTAGAGTTTTCTCATGAGGATACATACTTGATGCATTTGTTTCATAGAAGTCTTGGAGGCCAATCCATGGAATGGCTATCGAAAATCACACTGCCTATCAAGAAATTTGAGGAATTGATCAACGAGTTCATATCACAATATTCCTACAACATACAACATCAAATAACCATGATTGATCTTTTCAAAGCTAAATAGAAACCTGGTGAACCATTCATTACATTTCTTTAGAGATGGAGAAGATTGTTTGCTAGATACCCATGCCATGTTCCTGAAAAAGAAAAGATCACCACTTTCATAAACAACTTAGATCAAGAGATGAGCTATCATCTTAATCTTCATTGTTCTCTCTCTTTTCAAAAGTTGATTGAAAATGCCATCACCATTGAAAGTGCCTTGGTTCAAAGAGGAATAATAAAACTTGAAAAGGAAAATCCTAGCTCGTCAAATCACCACAATGACAAATCTAAGTTTTGGACTCACAACAAAAATGTGGTGAATGATAGTGTTGTAGATGCAAATAATGTCTTGATTAAGCCATTTTTCCTTAGTGCTCCTCGCAACAATAACGATAACAATGTCAACTCGGTCACAAATTAGGGAAACAATCCTCCTCTGAGGAATAACGTGAATCAAACTTCCACTCCCAATCAAGGGAATGCCACCATTCAAGGTTACCATGGAAATGATAACAACAACAATTCCTTAAGCAATACCTCAAACACAAACCTGCAATGATCTTCATTTTTCTCTAACAAAAAAACTTTTACTCCACTGGGTCAATCCTTAGAATCCGCATTCAAAGAATTGATGGCTAAAAATGCTCTTACTTTGCCACCTCAACGCAATTTTGAACCCAGTGTGAAGCCTCCATCATGGAATGATGCATACTATTGTGATTATCATTAGTGCAAGGGCCATCGCACAAATAATTGTCAAGCCTTGAAAAATAAATTCGAAGACTTAATCAAAAAATGGCACCATCACAATAGAAGGACACCAACAATCAAACGAAGACCACCAAGAATTTTGCAACCCTTTGCCCAACTATCAAAAGGGTGAGTCTTCAGGAAAAAGTGTGAATCATATCAATGATCATATAATCAATCGTATCTACACTGATGACGAGTAGGTCAATGTTATAAAATTTAATGAAAAGATGGAATATAGAGAAGTCAATGCAACAACAAGAGCACAAGCTAAAGTTGTCTTAAAGGGCACTTCTTCAAAAACCATTCTGCCCCTACCTCAACATCAATATGACTTAGTCAATCAACTTAGAAAAACTCATGCTCAAATTTCTATCTTAGAGCTCTTGAAGATTTCCCCAGCACACAAGGAAATTCTAGAAAAGGCCCTCGTTGAAACAACTGTATCCACCGATCTAGATGTGGACCAATTTCAAGCCATGGTGGGACACTTGTCCTCACTCACATGCCTCTCATTCTCCAAAAAAGATGATGTTTCCATGACACATCCCCATAATTCATTGCTATACTTAGAAGTCATGATCCACAAGTTTCGTGTCAGATGTGTACTAATAGATGGAGGTGTTGGTTTGAACATATGTACTATAAAGTTATTTCGGGCTTTAGGATTCTCTGAAGATTCCATTGATCCCAGAAGAAAGATTACTATTAAAGCCTACGATGATGAAGAAAGAGCATCCAAGGGTTTAATCATGCTATCAGTTAGAGTGGGACCTGTTATCAAAAATACTTTATGTCAAGTGTTAGATCATGATCTTGCATACAACATCTTGTTGGGTCGTCCTTGGATCCACGAAATGCAAGTTGTCTTGTCCACATATCATCAATGTCTTAAGTTTCCTTATGATGGATAGGAGATCACAATACCAGCTAATAATTCAAATAGTCAAACTTCTTCCAACATCAAAGCTAGTCAAGATACTTTGGTTCCCAACAATCGAGAAGCTCCTACTAATACTTCTCTCCAATTTGATATGCAAATAAGAAAATTAAACAAAAGCTTTGACAAGAAACTATGGTTCAAGGACAATGGAGTAGGAGAGTACTCTCTTTGTCTTTCTAATCTACCTATATCACCTTGGTCACATGGACAACCCTCTATTGCACAACATAGATATCCATAGCATCCACATCAACTCAACCACCAATAGAGCCAAATACAAAGTTTAATGGACGATTTATCAAAGAACAATTCCCTATGGAAGATTCTAAGGATAGAGAAGTTTTAAGTTGGCTCTATAAAGATGAAGATGAAACAGTTCATAATATCAAACTACCAACTAATCAATATGGTAAAGGATATTCAATCATGCAAAAGATGGACTACAATGGTAATGGTCCTATCAGAAAGAGAAAAGGAGTAGTTGAGCCTATTCACCTACCAGGACTTGCTGCAAAAGATAAAACATGACTAGGCTATGATACCAACTCAAAAGAAGTAATATCTAAGTAGTTGCATGATACTGTCCTCACATTGCAAGAAGGGTCGGATACAAGGGAATCCTGTTTGACAACAATTCAGAATTTCATTGATAATAATTCTGACATAGATTCTAGTGAATATTAATGGGACACTATCCACAATGATGAGTTCTAGATGGAAAAAAAGGTTGATGTGGTACACAAGTACACCCCAACTCTAATTGAAGGTGAAGGGTCAGAGTCCCAACTGCAAGAATCTGAACTACAAGGTGACTATGATTCTAGTGATATCGAATCAGATTTAATCGAACAAGATTATCATGATAATAGTACCATCATTGATTTGTCTCATACCTTGGATCCTACAAACAACTCCGTTATGACCTTAACCATAGTCGATCTCATGAAACCCAATGACCCACTACCACTGATCCATCCTAATCTCATTGACTGGGATTCATCTAGACCTATCGATCCACCGGTGTTCCCAAGCGGCGAATCTATCATGAACTTCCTTTCCACATATGACACAAATGATCATTCCACTAGTGATTTTTGGCATAGAGTCTTTAATCAGGAGAGTGTCAAATCTCCTAGCTACAAAAATAAAAGTCAAAAAGAAAGATCTAATGGTGAAAACCAGAATCTGGCAATATTAGATCAAACAAAAGATAAAATAAAGAGTGTATCAGATGGTGAAAACCTTTTTAAGGAAGCTGATGATAGGATATTTGACACTCTTCTGGAACATTATCGTGAGCGATCACCTATCTTGATTGAGCCTACAAAAGCAGTTAATCTTGAAACTTCAGAAAAACCAAAGATTCTATAGTTAGCTGCATCAATGACAGATAAAGAAGTACATTAATTCATGGAATTTCTCAGAAAAAATCAAGTCAACTTTTCCGAGTCTTATGTGGACATGCCAGGTCTTGATCCTGATCTTATAATGCATCACTTGTCCATCAAACCAGGAGTCAAACTGATGAAACAAAAAATCAGAAAGATGCATCCTCATGTTGCACTACTAGTTAACGAAGAACTCTGAAAACTCCTTGATGTGGGATTTATAATATCGATTGACTATGCAGAATGGATCTCCAACATTGTTATGGTATCCAAGCTTGACAAAAGTGTCAAAGTGTGCACAGATTTCAGAGATCTTCATAAGGAATTTCCTAAGGATGACTTCCTACTTCCAAGCATCGATACTATAGTTGATTTAATAGTTGGCCATGCCATGTATTCACTAATGGATGGTTTTTCTAGTTACAACCAAATCAATATTGCACCTGAAGACTAGGACAAAACATCGTTTACATGTCCATGGGGGACTTACTGTTGGAATGTCATGCCTTTTAGTCTAAAGAATGTTGGGGCTACTTACCAAAGAGCTATGACTACAATTTTTCATGACATGATGCACACCTTTATGGAAAATTATGTAGATGACATATTGGAAAAGTCATACACAAGAGAAGGACATCTCGAAGTGCTATCCAAAATATTTGCAAGGTTGGAGAAGTTCAAATTTTGCCTCAACCCTAAGAAATGTGTTTTTTGGGTCACATCTAGAAAACTCTTGGGATACATAGTGTCCGCAAAAGGAATTGAAGTACATCCTTCCAAGGTGTAGGCAATCATGGAAATGCCTCCACCAAGGAATATCAGTCAGTTGAGGTCATTACAAGGATGACTTCAATCTATACAAAGGTTCATTGCACAGCTGGCCGATAAAAGCCTACCTTTCACACATCTATTGCATAAGAATGTTCCTTTCAAATGGGACGATAAGTGTGAATTAGCCTTTCAATAGATGAGATAGTACCTGATGAACCCACCAATTCTAGTACCACAAAATTTAGACAAACCTCTAATCTTATATATTTCCACAATAGAGAAATCTTTGGGAGCATTATTAGCACAAGAAGATGCTACAAGAAAGGAACGCGCCATTTATTACATCATTCGAATGATAACAGGTCATGAAATCAACTAAACTTTCATTGAGAAGGCTTGTCTAGCAGTAGTCTTTGCCTCACAAAAAATTTAACACTACATGTTAACTCATACAATCCATCTTGTTGCAAAGATTGATCCACTCAAGTATTTTTTAAGCAAAGCTACGTTGACAGGAAGGTTAGCAAAATGGGTCATGATCCTAAGCGAGTTTGACATTCATTATGTTGATCACAAAGCAATCAAAGGACAAGTTATCTCTGATCAACTAGCTGAAGCACCACTACAAGCAGAGCATCCCATGCACATTGACTTTCCAGATGCTGATGTCTTCACTACAGAATCAAAGCAACCTTGTTCTTTATACTTTGATGGATCTTTCACTCAACATGGATCGGGGGCATGCATACAATTTGTCACCCCTCAAGGAAATACCATTCCTCGGTCATATCAGCTAATGTTTCCATGCAATAATAACATAGCCAAATATGAAGCTTTAATCACTAGACTCAAGATAGCATTGGAATGGAGGATCACAAAACTACAAGTTTATGGTGACTCACAGTTAGTCATTAATTAGATCAATGATGATTATTAAACCAAAGATTAAAAATTGTTGCAATATAAGAAAATGGTTGATGATTTCAAGAAGTACTTCATGGATATCAAGTTCATACAGATTCCAAGACTTGATAACAAAGAAACTAACACTATGGCCATGATCGCATCATTGCTACAACTCCCAGAAAATTAGGTTTGCTATGAATTTCTGGTGGAACAATCATTTGCACCTTCCTATGACACACCTGAAAGCCAAATCATTTGCCACTTAGTAGGATCTGATTCACCTTGGTATGGCAAGATTTATGCCTACCTAAAATACACTTTACCACCTAACCTATCCCATGACCAAAAGCGAAATTTCATTCACCAATCGTCTCACTATAATCTTATCGCTGACACCCTTTATCGCCACGGTCTTGATGGTACTTTACTTCGATGTCTTGAACATGATGAATCTGACAAGGCTTTACAAGAAGTTCATGGTGGCATTTGTGGTACTCATTCGAGTGGACTGACCTTATCCAAGAAATTGATTAGAATGGGTTACTACTGGCCAACTATGGAGAGGGAATCATTCACTTTCATGAAGAAGTGCTCTAAATGTCAAATTCATGGAAATCTCATTCATGCTCCTGCACAAGAACTTCAACCGTTCATGCCAACTTGGCCATTCTCTCAATGGGGGTTAGATCTAGTTGGAAAAATTTATCCTTCATCATCAAATAGACACAAGTTTATCATCACAGCGACAAAATACTTTACCAAGTGGATTGAGTCCATACCTCTAACTAAGGTTACCGACAAACAAATCTCATCATTCATACTCAACTATCTTATCTATCAATATGGCATCCCCAATTCCATTATCACAAATAATGGAAGACCATTCAAGAATTAGGATGTTGATGAACTTTGTGAAAGATTCCATATCTAGCACAGATATTCAACACCTTATTATCGACAAGGGAATGGCCAAGAAGAGGCCTCAAACAAAAAAATACTAAAAATCTTGAAGAATACTATGAATGATGCAAGGAAAGATTGGCACGTTCAACTCAATCTTGCATTATGGGCCTACAGAACTAGCCTTCAAATTCCAACAAGAGCAACATCGTATGCTATTCTCTATGGAGTAGAAGCCATATTACCTCTAGAGGTTGAGATTCCATCATTGAGGGTATCATTGAAGGGTCTCACAATAGATGAGGACTACAAATTTTCCCAACTACAAGAGATGGAACTCCTTGATGAGAAGATACAACGAGTGGCTGACCATTTGAAAGCATATCAACAGATGATTTCTTGCAGCTACAATCATAGAGTCAAGCCATGTACCATTCAAGTTGGTGATCTTGTTCTGAAGGAGAACCCACACAATCAACAAGACAGAGAAAAGATAGGTAATTTTGAACCAAATTGGCAAGGTCCTTACGTAGTCATCACTATATACGGTTCAGGAGCATACAAGCTATCAACGCCAGAAGGGGACCTATTTGACCAACCTATCAACAACATGCACCTAAAAAAGTATTATGTCTGAAGCAGTCATTATCATCCGCAAAAGTCCTAAAAAAATCACAAAAACAACAGAAAAAGTCCTAAAGAAACACAAAACAGAAAAAAAAAGCCCTAAAGAAACACAAAACAGTAGAAAAAGCCCTAAAGAAATACAAAAATAGCAGAAAAAGTCCTGAAAAAATCTATAAAAATTAGAAAATGTCCTAAAATTAAAAAAATTTAAAAAAATCAGAAAAATCAAATCAAAATAAATAAAATCATCATAGGGTGAAAACCTAGCAACAAGCAGTCTATTGACAGGGAAAATACAAAAAAAAATCAAAAAGAGATAAAAAAAAATGCAATAAAAACAAATAGTGAAAATCTGCCAAACAGATGCTATTTGTAGCTCTCCATCTATTAGTTCATGTTTTGTACTTAACTTCTCAGCCTTCATTTCATGCATCTTTCCATCATCTTAGAAATGTATCAGCATCATACTGTCATCATTTCCCTAGAGTGATAACGTCTTACCATGGCTTGATCATTGTACATATTCATTTCAGCAAGTTGTGTCAATACTGGGGGCAAACGTTGACACACTGGGGGCAACCAACTTCCAAGTTTTACCAAAATAGCTAGACAATGACATAGAATCCAATCATGCAAACAAACAATAAAATCCTATGAACAACTACCCAATCATTGATCGATATCACAACAATTTTTTAGCAAAGTACCATATCATGACTCATATATGGATGATCTAAAATCTGAATAATGTTTGGAATAGCAGTATTATATTTTGAACAATGGTTGTTTGATTTTTTTGATATCATCTATCTAGAGCACACTTGATGATGTATTGAATTAGAATAGCAAGGAAAGAGGATGATTTTTCTTTGTCTGTTGTCTTGAGGTTAACTATCAATTTGGTGAAAATATGTCACGAGACATGATTTCTATAGTGCATCATTGATGACAGTTCCACATTTGCATCAAAATGTGGTTAGTCTTTGTCTGTTTATGTAAGAAATGCTCAGGTCATCTCGGTTCAATTATACCTCAATGCTTGTGTTCACTTGCTATATCAAAAATCATGAAAGTTGTACTCAGGTCATCATTGGTGCTAATTTCCCCCTGATTCTTGTACATACTTCCAACATTTTAAAATGCTCTATGATGATTCAAGAAAGCTAATGGAAGACTCAACAAATGGTTGGTTTCATTTAGTTGCATTTCATTTAGATAATAGTATATATCTGCATACTAGATTTGCATCAGATTTTTCGAAGGCTAAATAAAAACATCAATGGTTGTCATGTCCCTTTAGACTAGTTGTGGAGGACATTTTGGACATTTGTTTAATTATCATTCCATTACCATTATCATTTCATATAGTTTATCATTTATCATTCATTTTCATATCATTGGAATACTTTATCATTTAGTTATCCATCATTATGCATTATCATTTCATTTATCATATGATATAATTTCGTTGCATGCCATTAATCATTCTCATTTTATATCATCTTCATATCATTGATTTGGATCCTTTATCATTTCACATTATTCATTTATCCCTTAAGTATTTCATATGATTTCCATTTTCATATTATCTATCATCTTCATATCATTCACATCTTACTTATCATTTTCATAGACATGTCATTTTCATTCTACATGGTTGCATCACATTTTTATCATCTCATTTTATCATATCATTTCATTTCATTTTATCATCTCATCTCATTTTATCATATCATTTCATTTTATCATCTCATCTCATTTTATCATATCATTTCATTTCATTTTATCATCTCATTTCATTTTATCATCTCATCTCATTTTATCATATTATTTCATTTCATTTTATCATCTCATTTTATCATATCATTTCATTTCATTTTATCATCTCATTTCATTTTATCATATCATTTCATTTCATTTCATTTTATCATCTCAACTCATTTTATCATATCATATCATTTCATTCCATTTTATCATCTCATTTCATTTTATCATACCATTTCATTTCATTTTATCATCTCATTTTATCATATCATTTCATTTTATCATCTCATCTCATTTTATCATATCATTTCATTTCATTTTATCATCTCATTTCATTTTATCATATCATTTCATTTTATTTTTTATCATTTCATTTTATCATTATCATTTTATCTCAATTCATCATCATTCCATATCATTATCATTTATCATTTTACAGTTATCATTTCATAACATTTCATTATCCTTTTATCATCATTATCATTTCATCTCATTATCATTATTATTTTATTTATTTTTAATCACCATGTCATTACATTTCATCCCATTATTGCACTCATTTATCTATCATGACATTTTTCCATAAACATTTGACTCATTTCACATATCATTTCTTCTCCTAAATCATATACATACTACAAATTCATGATACATTTCATAGACTCACCATCCATTCTCCATAACATCATTATTATTTATTGCATTTGAAAAATACAAAAATAAAAATTCCATACATACATTACATTTCCACATCATTTTCCAACACATTACAAGCATTTCAAATATCCCATTGCATATTTTCATTAATCACATCATAGGTCATCCACCTGCATGACATCATTAGTACGCATCATAAATCATCATCATAAGAATATCATAAATCATCTTGCATATCATGTTAGTCATAAAATCATTAACATGCATATCAAAATCCATACATATCCATATCATCATAGCATCAAAGAAACACATCATCAAAACTCATCGCCGCTGCATATCATCGCTCATCAAAAATAAATACAAATGTCCAATGTTCAATGAAACTAAACAGTATAGAGAGATACATGAGATATGAAAAAAAAAAAAAATACACATGTCCCCACAAAATCGGATGCATCAATAATCTTGTATCAATGACTCAAGGCTGGCCGGTGGAACCCCCTAATGGAGCTAGTCTTGAAGATGATGGCCTACCACTCGTCCCTACATCGGGATCCCATCGAGGCCCTGTAACCCCTCTACTCTGTGTCGTTGTCTGTGATCTACTCCTAGTCCTGCTATGGGACCGTGGGTAAGGCTCTTTGCAGTCGGGAGGACACAACTCCTCATACCTAACCCGATAATACTCAGCCTCCCTCATCATCTCGAATCCCTCTGCAATGGCCTCTCGCAAGGATGCACTCTCAACAGTGCCCATGAGCCTCTATGCCACACCCTCTACCTTTGTTGCTCTCTATCTCAAAGAATCTCTCTCTGCTATCAACTAAGCTATCTGAGGGTCTGGGGTAGGAGGAGGTACCTATACCTATGCCTGTTCCTATGCAAGTTGTGCCTGTAACTACACAGTAACACTCTGAGCCTGAGCCAACTGGCTCTACCACTACACCTATTGATCCTGAAGCATCTGCACTTGGGCCTGTAGAGTATCTATTTGCACCTACTATGACGTGGAGGAAACCCTGATCACTGTCTTTCATCCAATACCAGTCCTAGGCCTCTGAATAATCTGGACACTGCCCAAAAAGTTTGGCCTTGGTCTCACTAGCCTCACTCTCAATGGCCTCTGCTCCCCACCTCTTCCATCTCCACTGACATTCTCATCATCTGAACTCTCCTCATCCCTGCTCTCCCCCTCATTCCTACTATCCTCCTCTCCTCCACCAACTACCTACTCACCACTTGCCACATCCTCCTGTCTCCCAACTCCTGGTTGAGGTGCCACCAAAATGGGTGCCTACTCATCTGGACATGTAAACCACAGAAATGGGTGTGTGTGATAGTAAACTGAATACTCCTCTGACATGCCAACATCAACAATATCAGGTCTAGGATCCCATACCTCATGCTATAATTCCATATAATTAGTATATGTGACCTGGTAAGCAATGCAAGGACCCCATCCAGGCTGATCCTTGCATTGTCCATAGTGTGCAACACCCTCAAGCATACCCTGCGTAAAACCAAACTGTCTCTATACTCACAAGGCCAAAAATCTCTCTATAATGAATGGTGTGTGGCCTATCAGGATCTGAGGTATACCTACAAATGGCATCTCCAAGGGATCTATGTCCCATACATCACAATTCATATAGGGCCTCCATATCACAACATCCATGTCATCCAGGGTCCGTCTCCAATACTCCACCTTGCCCAGCTTGGGCTGGACAAGTGAAATCGAATAGGCATACACATATGGCCTGCCTGGCGGCCTAACCCTTGGACATAGTGGTCTAGTAACAACAATATGCTCCCATGCCCAGATCTAGAGTAGGGTAACACCACAAGAAAATCTCAATGACCCTTTGTATACTACCTGGTGTAGGTCATGATACAAATGAGCTAGCATGCAACTCCCCCAGGCATATCTCCTCAGCTGAACTATCATCTGCTCGATGATCCTCCCCATCCAACTGATAGCCCCTTTGACTGGTGATCCCAAAAAAGGAAGCCTCTAATGAAAGCACCCAACATTGTAGGTATGGTTGGATATCCTCTAAAGTCTGCCCATGGCACCCAGTACCCTACTATATGTGCATCTCCAAACACTCTCCTGAGGGCATATGTCCCACCCAACTCCTTGTGATCATAGAACACAAGGGAACCTACCACTAGGATCCCCAAAATCTTGTATACATCCTTTGGGGTCACCGTCAACTCACCAGTCGACAAATGAAAGGTATTATGCTCAGAATGCCATCTCTCTGCTAACATAGTCAACAGGCCCTTGTTGGCCCAAATAGGAGGCATCGACAACAATGAACCCAATCCACATCCCACTATTAATTGCACATCTACAGGTGTGAGATCTCGGATCCTATCCCACCCCACAGGATGATGCTCTCTAATCTAGAGGGTTTTGAAAACCTCTTATTTTTGGTCATCACAAAGGAAATCTATCAGACCCATATCAATCAAACTCATATCAAGTGATCCATATCAATCAATGACCCATATCAGTGAACCATATCAAATGCTCTATCTAAGTGACTCATATCAGGAAATCAATGCAAAATCTATCTATCTAAATATCAAATCAATCTACTCTCTCATCAATTACTATTTGTTTTTCTTTTTTAGGAAAGCAAATTTATCAACAATAAATTCATCATCCTACTTGTACTTCAGTCATGAATACAAATAGATTTTCAATCACATCATCTATTATTTTTTTTCTATTGCAGAAAGAAAATTTATCAGAATTCATATCAATTATCTACTCTTTGTTTTCTATTTTGGGAAACAAACTTATCAATTGATCATTTATCAGATTTTATATCATTTCTAACCAAATCAACATGATGACATGACAATTTATCTATCTATTGACCAAAGAAGCAATAACTCATCATCATTTTCATCATACAACATTCTATTTAAATTTTCCTAGATGCACTACTCTATGGCCTAAAAGCGTTAAAACCCTAAACGCACTAAACCCCCAAATGCGTTATTTTGTGCCTTGAATGCGCTAAATCAAATCCTATATGCGCGATTTCCCTACATGTGCTAAATCCCTAATCAAATGCACCATTTCATCTACTATATGCACAAGAAACCTAAAAACACTATTATGATTTCCAAATGCGCTAATGTACAAATTTTCTATTGGAATCCTATATGTGCTAGTTTGACTATCGAATGTGCAAAACTATGTAAAACCTAAAAGCGCTATTTTATGACCTATATGTGCTAAAAGAAAGCTCAAATGCGCTATTCTATTTTCTAAAAGCACTAAAACGACAGGATTAAACCTAAATCCACGCTAAAATCATTCAAAAATTGACTGACAACGAAAAATTTCAAAGCACAAAGGGTCGAATTGACTCACCAGTGGGCCATATGCGGCTGGTCTCTGATATCGATGGGACTGCTCGAATCTATGTCAGTGATAAGGGATCTCCATCACGCCAAGTCACCATTAGAGAAAAAAGGTTTCTAAAAGTCAAAAAGGGAAAATGACTTGCCTTTTTACCTTTTTACCTTTTAAGGGTCAAACAAAGTGGGTTTTTGGTGACATTTTTTTTCAACTGGGGCATCTTTTCATCAATTATCGAGAGCTAAATCATTGCGTCCCTTTCATCATCTAAATTTTATCATTAAATCAATGTTTTATCATCATTAGTGATTTATCTCCTGAGGGGGCATCATCAATATCAAGAACATTTTTTCGACTAGGGGCAAAATCGAACACAACCAAATTTCAGCAGGAATATTTTCTTTGAAGCAATGCATTTCACACATCACTTCAAAGAGGGGAAAAATGTATATGCATAAAATTGGTCATGTTTAAATCCTAAAATTTAATTAAATATTTTATTATTTAATTAATCCTCTAATGTCCTCTACATATGATTAAATTTAATTAATTTAATTATATTGTTGATTCACTTTATTCTTCCACCGTAATTAAATAAATTCACTTTATTTAATTATTTCATATGTCTACTTGATTAATTAAATAAATATCTTTTATTTATTTTAATTAATTATCACCTTTTGAATTTAATTAAGTTTTTTGATTTAATTAAATTTAAAAATTTCTTTTCTCCTATTCAAATCTTTCTTCTAATTAATTAAATGTTTTATTTAATTAATTTTATCCACATAAGCAATTTAATTAAATATCTTTCAGATCTTTTCAAATCATAATTAAATATTTTATTTAATCATGAAATCCTCCATTATTCTTCAAATCTTGGGTAAATATTCTATTTTAAGAAAAATCTTCCATATCACCCATAAATAAATAATTGAATTTAATAATTCATTATTTATCTTCAAAATCTTTCCAAAATCTCACAAAAAGATGATTTTTGACAATTCATCTTTTTTTTTTTTTAGACTACAGGAATCGGGTAGCACGACCCCATATAAACTGCAGTGCGCCTGGTAAACTTTTTAACATGACCCGTGGCGCTGGCGCGACACACCCTCCGGTACCACGGGGGTGGGGGAGACTAGACCTCGTGACCAACCTCTTGCAACAGGAAAGATTTAGCCAATCGAGCTAGGGCCCCAACCCCAATTTTTTACAATTCATCTTTATCATCTCATCTTATCTCTTTTTTGAAAAAGGAAACAAAGCTTACTTTCTTTTTTCTTCTATTTTTCTCAACAGTCTTTTCTATCTTCGATCGTTCGATCTGCCAGGAATTTTCACAGCCATTGATCACATCATCCAATCAGAATCTTTCAAAAAACTCTATAAATATCTTTGTGAATCCAAGCATTGGTTACCTACAACACACAATGCACGCGCATTAGAATTTAATTACATTCTAGCATTATAGCATTTTAGCATTTTACCATTGTTTTTATCATCTTTAGTTTTTATCAATTTCATAATCTTTCATTTTATCAATCATGTCTAGTATCAGCATAATCATATCTTAGCATAGCATGCATTCATCTTTAATCTCATTTTCTAGGAAGACTATTTGTTGAGCCTAGCCCAAGATATGAGATCCAACTGGAATCGACAAAAACACTAGAGATAGAGGATGATAGGATGAAATCAAAGACAAAAGAATGAGTTTGCATTTATTTTCATTTAATTTTTGTTTTAATATAATGTTCTATCAGTTTGTTTGATTTATTTGTTTTAATTTATATTTATCACACTTTAAAAATTGATCGCACACATACCTTTGGAGTTTGTCAATAAGGTTTCAAGCAACACTTTAGAATCAATTTAAATCACCTTTTCTCTACTCTCCACTTCAATTTCTTGGTTATAAATGACTTTCACATATGTGAGTTTACATATAAATTCTTTTCTAGTGACCTAATATTTATTGATTGTAGTAGATAAAGATATGTCGAAAAAGATGGCAAACTTTCACTATGCCATCACATGAACCTTCAATTTCTCTACAAATATTCAAAACATGATATTTCACACCAAAGATACCATCAACAGATCAACCATGTCAATCTAAACATGTACCAATGTGTTGAAGGAATCAACAGCACATATTTAGTGGGGGAATTAAATGTTTTATGTTAAAAATCTCCCTAAGCCAAAGCTCTTTATCTAGTTTCTGGGGGAAACATTTGTACAAGGGGTTGGAACAGACTCACTCTTCACCTCATTCTCTTCCTTTTTCTTCCATGTCTTTTTCATTTCCATCTTCATCTTAACCAGATCAACCTTCTTTATGGGATTCAGTATTCTTCTGTGAAATAGAGGGTTTCACATTCTTGCTTTTGCAAATCTTAGTTGTGTCCTGGTTTATTACATTTATGACATATGACATATTTTTACTGAATATACTTACTTCTTGCCATTTTAGATTTTCATTCAAAATCCTTATGCCCAATTCTATTGCATGTATAACAATAACCATTGAAAGATTGAAACATCACACCATTATTGTGACCATTCATCATTTGAATTTTCCATTCACCATCTTTATGGCCAAATCTATTTCATGTAAAACACTAACCGAATGGTGATTGAAAATTTTGATTCATTATGCTTCTTCACTCTATTGCTCTATTTCCAAAGTTATTGAAAGGGTAATAGTAACCATTAAAAGATGAATACCTTTTTGCATCAAGTTATTTAATGGGATGTATTTTGAAATATTTCTTCTAGTTCTAGACCTTTCTGACATTTCTCTTCTTATCCCCACTCTTCCTTTTTTCATCATTCTTCTTTTCAACATTATTTGGAGTATGATTTTCCTTTGAAATTTCTCCTTTTTCAAACCCTAATCCTTCTTTTTCCTTAGAAACCTTTTGATTTGCAATCATTTTATCAAGCAAGGTGGAGCTCTTCATGAATTTGTCTTCTTGAATCTTTGCTTTCTCTACATCTGATCTCAAAGTCACAATCTCTTGTTCAAGCTTTGAACATTCTTCAAATTTATATTTTGATTTGGCATCCAAGCAATCTTCAACTCTTTTTCCTTCTTCAACTTGCACTTTCAGATTGGTGATTATCTCATTTGATTTCTTAAGCTGCTCATTTGTTTCCTTGAATATTTCTTTAGCTTTCTTGAGTTTTTCTCTTAAAATTTTGATACACTCATCTACATCCTTAATATTCTCTTTCAATTCATTGTTCTCACATTCTTCTTTATCTAGATCATCAAGAGTTGATTTGAGTTCTCCTTCCATATCAACTTCACAATCTTATTTTCTAAACCCTTTAGGGATAATATCTTTTGGAGGGATATGATACTTCCTTGTAGCCATGTGTTCAACATCCAAGATATACTTCAATGATCAAGAAAATAGAAGGAACCAAGATTTGATACTAATTTTTGAACACATGGAATATTGAGAGGGGGGTGAATCAGTATTCATTGAAATTCATTGACTTCATCAATTTAAATGTCCATTCAAAGCATCACATTAAAACTACAGTAACAAAAAGGAACATATAAATCATGCATCACATCAAGGAACATAATAACACTAGATTTATGTGGAAAACCCTTGAACGAGAAAAACTACAATGAGGATTAGCTCACAATATATTATAAGTAATTACAATGGCGAATACAGAATGTTGGACTCACTATCTAAGGACTCACTATCTAGAAATAAAGAATAGATCATTATCAGTGGATCACTACCAAGGGATAACTACCCAAAATAGAGAAAAGATAGAGGAATGGGTGGTTCATTACCAAAATAAACTACTAATAATACATCTACAACATGCCAAAGATATAGTTCCAATTAAGCTCTAAAAACATACTTAATACACTTCATATTGTTGGAACATAGAGATCTACTAAGAGGGGGGTGAATCAGTAGATATAGAAATTTTTTCTTCTTGAACCTTAATGCAAATTAATTATTTGAACTTTCAGTGTGCAGAAAAAAAAGACTTTAATTAGTAAACACATGAGAGAGCACACATAGAGTCATCTCATAGCACCAAATGTACATGAAAAACCTAAGGTTGGGAGAAAACACGGTGAGAAATTTTTCTAGGATCTACTGTCGTACTCAATCCTCACAAGCTTTAAAGTTCAATTACAATGTTTTAAGGGAACCAACCCTACAGAGACACCAATATCCTAGTTTAGGAGAACCCACTCCCTACTTTAAGCACCTACCCAGATATCTAATGGCACCCACCTATCATATTTACAATGCCAAATATAACAATATTAATGATAGTTCTATGTTGCAACTTATTTGCAACTGCACTTACATGTAAGTTGCACACTTTGCAATTCTTCTTTTGCTCTACACTTGTTTATCTATTATGTATTCACTTCTCTTCTATGTCATTGTTTTCTACACTTACTATTAGCTCAACATCACATCTCCTTTCTATAATACACCAATTTGAATGAGTGGAACCCAAAAAAAAAGCATCAATACAATAAAGGGGTTAACACTGAATGCAAATCTAGATATGAATTCTTAATTTTTGTTTGGTTCAACTTATTCAAGCATAGTGTATTATTTATCTCTAATCACATCCTCTACACTCTACTGCCTTCAACTCTTCTCTCCCACTCTTCTTGTTTTTCTTCTGGCCAACTTATTCACCCCTTACACACTCAACTATTGAGTTATCTATCTTTTATTCACCACTCATAGACTCTTCCTCAAGTTGTGCACCTCTGAAAAGATACACTTTGATACTATTGTCACAAGGATTGTACCTTAAATGCTAAGCTTGAAGCTCAACAATCTTGTGAAACATGGAAACACCTTCGAGCCTATGGGTTGCTCATGTTGAAGGAAAATATCTAGATTATGGGTTGGTTCCCTTTTGATCTCCTAGAATTTATTGACTTGTGTGGGAAAAGGGAGAAAGATTAATCTATGAAACTCAAGGAAAATTGAATGGTAAATTATTTCTAGGAGGTGATGCACTAAAGAATACTACTATGTATACTTATTCACAACTAATATTCCCATAAATGTGTTAACACAACTCAACTTGGGCACCTTGATCACATAAATATTTCATTAAAAGGTTTTCTTTAATCTTTCCTTACTAAGGAAAATAGGGTTTTCACAAATTAAGAGAAGAGATAAGCTTAAGAGCACAATCAATGACCTCTGATAAACTACTATTGTGTACATGCATCAGTAAATGAGACAAAACTTTAAAGGTTTCTAATTTAAAACACATTAAATTTGCATCAAATAATTTAAAAGAGACAAAACAACAGAAATTGTGAAGGTAAACTCTATTTTTATTGAATATCCTGAAGGAAAGTTTAAAAAATTCTAAACAATCTACTAAAAATCAAGGTATTGTTCTATCAAAACTAAAAATAATGAATGTTAAGTTACAAGTCTTTCTAATCTCTCTACTGTGTAAAAGAAAAATGGAAGCAAGAACTGAGAAAAGTACTAACTCTTTTTTCAATATATACAATATATGGCATCAAAGAGCTAGGAGGTGGAACTAGCAACCAACTGAAAGTGAAAAAATCTCCAAATATCTCACCCATGAGCAAAGATAAAAATCCACAAAAATGGGCAGTCGGAACTGAAGCAAACTGAAAGATCAAGTGGTAAAACTCTATCTACATGATGGTTGACCACTTAAGACTCCTAAAAGGACTCCTCCAACTAAGAATGAACATCAACACCCCTGTTGAACTCCACCTTTAACTTTGCACGATTCAAGGATTTCAAATGCACTTTAGCTAACCCCACCTCTAGATTTTGCATGATTAGAAGTGAAGATAATCAATCTAAATATATATTAAAGTAATCAATTAACAATTAATTTAATATGTGTTGTGAGTTTTCCTATTTGTATGTGCATGACATTTATTAAATCAATTTTTAATTGATTTATATAATAATGCCTACATTATCTAACTCCATTTTACATCATGGATATTATACAAAATGTGACAAAGTCATACTTAATGCAAAGATAATAGTTTATGAGGGAAATATTTTAAAACCAAAGGCGAAAACACCAATTATTTTATCAACCAAAAATTAGGCAAAAAAAAAGCCCTAAACTTAAAAACTGTGGCCCTTTCCTTCATTTCACATATGCACTTTGCACTCTATTGAGGGCACCATGATGGGTAGCTTTGAACACTTAGTAGTGATTGCAAGATAAGGAGTTCTACTGATGGAGATTGTGGATCTAGCTGCATCTTTTTTTAGCAACGCCTTAGGTAATCCTTTCCCATTCGAGCTCTTCATTACTCATTTATTTTTTGTAGAAAAAAACTTGATTTGAGCTTAAAAGCTACAAAAAAAATGAGTGTTTTTTGTTTCATCTATACATTTTTTTTTTGTTTTTGAAGAAACTCTATAGCCACAACTTGTATTCTTTACAGAGCTTTGTATCTTCACTTCTTCTTTCAAGGAAAAGATGAAAACCCTCCTTTATATTTTGTATATTACTCATGGTGCCTCCTCCACTTCATTCTCATCTTTCATTTTGAAAAAGATTTGGGATTTGCATGGTTTCCATTTTCCTTTATGTCGAGGGTTTGATTCTTTATGCAGGCCACAGGCTTCTTTTTTAATTTTTGGGTAAAAACAAGACAAAACCCTTTATATTCAACCCAAAATCTGGGTTTCTTCCACTTGTAGGTCATAGTTGTAGTATGCATTCTTTATGAAAGAATTGAGGATTTTACTCCATTTTCTCTAGGTTTGCAAAAAGATGAGGGCTCCTTCAATGTCACTTTAGCATTATTTACACTTTATCTCTACAAATTTTATCCTGTTTTCTAAGACAAATTGTAAAAATGGAAAATTTTGAAGACAACATTTGTTACTTGTGACTGAAATTACCACTCATGTACATGAAGGAAGAAAAACCTTACTAACCTTTCAATTGAAAATAATCCTTCACTGTGAACCATGCTCCTGCAATATGCCATATTTTTGTAATGAGTTTATGACAACTTTCTCATGATGTTAGCTCATTTTACTTCTACTAGTTCACATTCAAATTCTTTATGCATTACCTGTACAATGAAAATCAAATCCTCCTCTATTTACTTTCACATGATGTGTCATTCTCAAAGCTACCACTTGCATATAGGTTACTAATTGTCTTGGCACTACTGCTCTTCTTAAATGAACCTTTATACATATGATATCATGGAACTATGAATTTTATCATGCATTATAAACATTGGCTATCTCTTTTTTGCACTTTAAATCTGTTTATATGATTTGACTATCATTTAAAAGTGGCAATTATCAAATGAAAATCTGCAGTCATAAGGTAGTTGTTATTAAAGTGACCTATAGATGGTGTTTCCCTCACTCATGAGGTCACTGTGTTTTGATTTTCCATTGACTTATGAAAATTTTCTATATATTTTCCTTCAAAGATGTGTTGAGCTTTTAATATAGACTATTCATTAAACTCTTCTGAAACCAATCATCTGGATCATGATTTTGATTGTCACTTCAGTAAAGAATGATGCTATAGCTTAGGATTTTGAGAGATTCTATAGTTGTTCTATGGTTTCATAAGTATCTCTTTTTTTTACTTTGATGTCCTTCCATCTTCATTTGCATTTAGTGGATGTTGACACATGTTACACTGAGACTATACTTTGCTGCCCAAGACTATATAAGTGTAGGATAATGGAGTCTTAATGAATCTTGATGATGGAGACCACTGTCATTATGTACTTTTTCTTTCTTTATGAATGGTATTTTGATAGGATATCTAGGATTTAAGATTTTATATGATTCAACCTATTCAATTGTGATTGTCCCAAAGAAGGGACTTCTAATGATGGGTTGTTTCCCTCCTTCTTTCAATGAATCTGATTGTCAATTTGCTTTCTCTACTACTGTACCTTATATTGTTTCAAAAGGTCCTTCAATGGCTTGTATTGGATCACCAAAAGTGACTTCATGCTTTGTATATGTGTTGCCCCATATCCCTATCATGAACTATGAGGGTAGCATGTTGGGCTCAACCCTTATGGGAGCCCATTTCTCTCCACATGTTGAAATGTTAAAAGGGATGAATCATGAAATGAAAGAGGAACTTGTACCTGCACAATGAGAAAACTAGTTAGAAAAGTAATGAAGTTCAATGCTCCTCTTGATGATCTCACTTTCATTGGATGATCTAATTTGGCTCTTTTATATTTATTTGATAATGGTTGAGTTGATTTAATGCATCATAGCTATAAGTTATATCTCTGTTGATGAAACATATGGTGAGATTTCATGTCCCAAGCTCTAACAAAATCTTCCAATCAATTGTAGGTACATCTAGAGATTGAGAATGATGGGAGCTAAAGATAGAAGGATCAAGCTAAATATAGAAGGAAAACAACTACATCAGCCCTTAAGGAAATGATAGATATGATCTCTTCTCATTTGTTTTTCCTTGAATTAATCTTTAGATGTATAGCTTGGATCCATTGTTGTATCAATTCAACTCAGTCATTCCCATGACTTGTGTGGGATATTTAAGCATTCTTTTTATCTTCAATGAATGAAACAATAATGTTTATGCCATCTTATAAATACTTTTATTACAAAATGAATAAAATATTACAAATTATGCAATTTGGTGTAATTCCTTTCTACTGTAAAATATTGCATAATAGAAATTGAATTCCATCTAAAATAATCCTTATTAATGATTAGGATTAGCAGAAATTTATTGGAGTACCTTTCACCTTAGATGTAACAATTGTTTCAGCTTTACCAAATTGAGTTGTAGGTGAAACTTTGGTAACATTTTTGGCGATTTCTGTTGAATACTTGCCTGCTAAGCATGCCAGACAAGTTTCCTCAACAATCCAATGGGCATGGAGTCAAATTCTGCCCTTTTCAGACTCTTGAAACCATTGTAACTCATCTATTTGGGAACTATAGAATAGAAAAAAAAATCATTAAACAAACCAACATGGCTATTTAGGACAAGGCCAACAAATAGTGCATATGCACTTATTGAAAAACAAAATAGAACTGAAATGAAATTTTCTTAGAGAACTTAGAGGAATGAAACTATAGCTAACTGAATTGAAACTAAATTACCCTACCCTAACCAAACAATTTCATAATACAATGTATGCTCTAACTTATCCTCATGATGGCTTTCAATTCTCATACCTTCAAATATATGGTTTCTTTCTTTTTTTGCTCTACTTGAACAACCTTTTCTTCTGATCCAACCTCTTGAACTTCCAAATCATGACTGTCCTCATTTGTTTCTTCCTGAATCTACACCTTGCCTACCTGATTCCCTTCATGTTGTTGCTCTTCTTAACATTTGGCCTCTTCTTCTAAAGGCTCTAGCTACATACTTTCATTGTTGTCCTTGAATTGATTAGTTTCATATTGGTTAAATGAAAAAATAAAAAAATTTAGAAAGTTGTTTTACCTTTTTTTCCTCACCACTTACGTATTTGGGGTCTTGGTCGTTACAAGAATTCAGCAAAGTGGTAAGCTCTCTACAAGTTGAACAGTTAGGATCTTGACAATTAAGCATATAGTTGTCTTGAAAAGGCTTATCATCTTTAGCTAGTCCACTTGATTTCTCTTCAAGGAAAGCTACCTCAGTTTCATCCATGTTAGCCTCTTCATCATAATACGAAGGGAGTTCTAAAAGAAAATTAGATGCTTCATCTTCATGGAGAACCTGATTTGACTTGGTTTCATGTTCATCCTTGTAGTCAATTCTATCTTCATGCAAAACAAGCTTGCTAGACTCAAAAAAAAAAATTGTCCCTTTTCTTCTCTATATGGATTGAGATTCTATCCTCATCCTTGCTTTCATGGATCAGCAATTCATTATTTTTTTAACATGTTCTTGTTGTTCTAAATTGGCTGGTAAGTTGAGCACCTGTATGCTCTCTTCCTCATTGGCAACAAATATAGGTAGATGATGAAACAAAGAAATTGAATTTTCCTCCTCATGTGGTGCCTTCTCCAATGAAACCTTGACAACTTTTCTTTGCAATAGAAGAATTTCACCTTGTACCCTTTCCATTCCATTTTTTTCATCTCATAAACAACATTAAAAAAATTCTCAAATGAATCAAAGTGTAAAAGATTCAATGTCAAGCTTGAACCAACCTCCTCTACAAACATGTTATGTTCATTCTGAGCTAGGAACACACTATAAACAACAAAAACCTCTTGCTCCACATGTGATTTTTCTGATTTGGTGGCACAAAAGGGACTGCAAGAACCTTCAGTTGTTGAAGTAGGATTAATAAGTTCATTATAAGGTGTTTCAAACTACTCTTGGCTATGAATTGGTTGTTGTATTGAGGGAGCACTCCTAAAACTTGGAATTTTGATTGGTTGATTGGTTTGGAATCTGGAACCCCTTGCTCCAAATAAATCTTTTGCTGCTCTAATTGGTAATACTCTACAACTAAATGTAGTGGATTTATACTTCTAATCTTCTCCATGATCAAGGGAATATCCTGATCAATGGGTTGCTCTATAACTATACTAGGTTGTACCTCATTACTTACCTCAACTTGCAAAGGATGAAGGCTTATGAAATTTGGAATTTCAAGTTGAAAAGGCTGATTTGCAAAGTTAAGAGGCTCATTTTGCTTAAAACTTGGAATTTCATACTTACTAGCCTCATCTTGAAAGGGTTGATCTAGAATGAAAGGAGTTGTTTGGACCTCAAGCTTTTTTATTTGAAAAAAAAAACAAAAAATTCATTTGATCTTCTTTTGTAGCTAACTCCCTCTCAAGCTTTTCTTCAAACTGTATTCTTTATGTCTCCACCTCCTACTCATGAAGGTAGGCCTAATAATCTAACTTCGGTTGCTGCAAATGAAGCTCTTGTTGCCTCCTGAACTCTTCTATCTGCTTTGTGATATCTAACAATATGTCCTTGGTCTCATTCATGCTATTCTTCATATCCTTAACCTCCAAATCTTGAAGGTGATCAGGAGAGTGTATGAATTGATTTGACATCAGAGATGGTTCTTGAGGCTGATTTTGGACATATAAATGTTGATATGAAGGTTGAGCAGGGGTGGGTGGGAGGTAAGCATGTTGAGCATGATGATATACTGTTGTTGCATGGCTATTTGGGATAAAACCAACAATAATATTGGCTTGATATGGCTGATAAGGTGATGGGTAGCTAGCATTCTCATGAAACAGAGGTGGAAACATGCTTTTTTCATGAAAAGTTGACATGTTAAAGCATTTGAAACCTAGAAAACTTCTTGAAATCAAAGTGAATCAGATTTATTTTGCTAAGATGAAACATACAAGTACTTTTTCTTCTTGAAACTAGAAGATGTGCTCAGAGTCACCAGGTATAAATTGTAACCTCTGAAAGGAAAAAACACTACTATAGATACAAGAATAGCAACTTACAATTTGAATTCTTTCTTTGAAGTGAGATTTAGAGTTCCACCGAGCATGCCAAAAACTATTATCATAGATATTTTACCCTATATGCTAAGCTTGAAGCTTAGAAATCTTGTGAAACATGGAAACACCTTTGAGCCTATGGGTTGCTCATGTTGAAGGTGAATCTCCAGATTGTGGGTTGGCTCCCTTTTGATCTCCTAGAAATTATTGATTTGTTTGGGAAAAGGGAGAAAGATTAATCTATGAAACTGAAGGAAACTCGAATGGTAAATTATTTTTAGGAGGTGATACACTAAAGAATACTACTATGTAGACTTATTCACAACTAATATTCCTAGAAATTTTTTAACATAACTCAACCTGGGCACCTTGATCACATAAATATTTCACTAAAAGGATTTGTTGAATCTTTCCTTACTAAGTAAAATAGGGTTTTCACAAATTAACATAAGAGATAAACTTAAGAGCACAATCAACGACTTGTGATAAACTGCTATTGTGTACATGCATTAGTAAATAAGATAGAAATTTAAAGGTTTATGATTTAAAACACATTAAATTTACATCAAATCATTTAAAAGAGAAAAAAAACCAGAAATTACGAAGGTAAACTCTATTTTTATTGAATATCCTAAAGGAAACTCTACAAAATTCTAAAAAATCTACTAAAAATCAAGGTACTGCTGTATCAAAATTGAAAATAATGAATGTTGAGTTACAAGTCTTTCCAATCTCTCTACTATGTAAAAGAGAAATAGAATCAAGAACTAAGAAAAAGATAGTATTTTTTAAATATATACAATACATGGCATCAAAGAGCTAGGAGGTGGAACTAGTAGCCAACTGAAAGTGAAAAAATTTCCAAATATCTCACCCATGAGCAAAGATGAAAATCCATGAAAAGGGGAATCATAACCGATGTAAACTAAAATATCAAGTGGTCAAAATTTTTCTACATGATGGTTGACCACTTAAGGCTCCTAAAAAGTCTCCAATTGAGAATGAAGCTCAAAACCCTTGTTGAACTCCACCTTTGACTTTGTATGATTCGAGGACTTCAAATGCATTTCAATTAACCCCACCTCTAGATTTTGCATGATTAGAAGTGAAGATAATCAATCTAAATAGATATTAAAGTAATTGTATACACCTAAAAATGGTTTGGATAATCTAATTAATTAAATACAATTTATTTGATTAATTAACCTTAAATTTATCTACTATTGAATAAATAGAAATATTTATTTATATAGCTCACATTTATATTCTTTTGATTATTCTCTCTTAATTAAATAATCAACACTTCAATAGTTTTTATTTAATTATCATTATCTCTCTTTTATTAAATAAACAATATAAAAAAAAATTGTTTATTTTAATAATTGTTATTTCTTCCAAAATTTGAAACAAATCCAAATATTCAATTTTATGCACATATTTCTATAGCTCATCATATTTCACCTACCAAATTAGATATGATATGTCTAATTTAATTCATCTCAAATCTTTAAAGGAAATTTTGGAGAGAAATTGGAGACAAATTTACAGGTGAACTTCTTCATCTTCTTCCATTGATTCTTCCTATCATCTGGTTGAATGCTTTTGTGGGGAGGAACAATCCCCATAATCAGCTTAGGCTTCTTCATCCTTCACCATTCAATTCTTCAAATCAAATCCAGACCTTTGCTGCCCCTTCACAAATGTGTTGTCGGGAATCTATAAATACAACTTCTTTCCATAGGAAAGGATCCCAACTTTGTGCAAACTTACTCTGCATAAATACCAATTGAGCAATCAAGCATCTTAGAAATAAGCAATTATCATTTAGCAATAGAAATAGCAAGCATTTTAGAATAGAATCAATATCATGGCTGCAGCATAGTTTATTATAGCTTCTTTTATCAAGTTTCATGTCAATTTAGATTATAGTAGCTTCATCATATTATTTAGAAATCATCATATAGGATTAGATTATTGCATTTAGCAGCATCGCATTCTCTAGATTTACATTTTAATAGTCACAATGCTTACAAAATCTGAGAGCTCGGTGACTTAATAAATCTTTGGAGATAGAGAGCAATATGACACTTTCAAGAGTTTCCCTATGTTAATTAGATTAATTATTGTTGATTCTCTTGATATAATGTCTTATTAAGAAGTGTTATTTATTTCACTCATTACTTATTCCACACTTACATTTTGGTGCCCATCGTCGGGCCCTTAACCCCATATTTTACATTTTTCTTTGAAATGTGTCTTTGCAGGTTTCTGATGTGTTTCTTTTAGCATGATCAAGATATTTTACGGTGTATCCACTAGATACTTTACCACATCAGACGATTGTTCCAGTGCATCCACTAGAAACTCTAGCACATTTGAAGACTGTTCCAGCACATTTGACTAAACTTCCAGTGCACTAGACTATTCCCTAAGTTCAACTCTGTTTTAGCGCAAATGATCAATTCTGAAGCACATATGATAAATTTTGTAGCGCATATGATTGATTTTGTAGCGCATATGATCAATTTTGTAGCACATATGACCTCTGTTCTAGCGCATCTGTAATTTGTCTAAATTGTTGTCTAGATTCGACGTGACTGCGACCAGTGGTTTCATTGCTGCTTTTGGATTAAAATGAACCAATCCTAGGGTAGTCATCATACATTGCTATCTCAGTTAAAATGAATATCATATCTTTTGTGAAGCAATATCTTCACATCGAATAGAAAATTATCATTTGGGCTTTAAAAATTGAACATTTTTTGTTGTGATTATACGGTGATAGGCCTATGCTCTCCCCTTAATTGGGTGATCAAAATTCCATAATCATCTTTTGATTTCATGCACTTTATGCTTTGTTAAATCCTTTAGAAGGCCTACCGTAGTGTGAAAAATTACTCAGCCTACGAGAACGACCTGAGTGGGAACAACCAAAGCCAGGTTTCCCAACCCACTATAAAATAAAAGTGAATCTAGGGAAACCCACATTTACCGGAAGTGTGCAAGATAACCATCCCCAAAATATTTGTTCTAAAGATTGGGAGGTCTCCTTAGGGAGTTTATTATTTTCCTCTCTAAATGGATACCCTATCTACAAACCTTAGAGTAGAATCCAACTGTGTCAATATCCAAACATTACAACACTCACGGTGCAAGGGGAGGGAAGAATCTGTCCCCAAGACACTCACCATATAATTTCCAAGGACCGTTTTCTCAAGGGATCTAGAAATATAACTTTGAGTACATGCCTAGAAAAGAAAAAAATATGGGTGCCTCTAGGGGGTGACACGACTATGTGAGTCGACGCAATTTTAAGATGTGGGCTATGTTTATTATGATGACCTCTTGACCTTAAGAGTGAGTCTGCTTGAAGTGTATTCTTTGTCAAAAACTAGTGGAAATCAAAGAGGATCATGTTTGATTCTTGAACATACACTTATTGTTTAGATTCTAGGACTAAAAAAACAACTATTTTACAACTGCTCATTGTGTTTTCAAAACATTAATTCAGATAAGATCATCCAAAAAAGCACAAAGAGTTTGACAAATCAACCTGTAAAATTTATGTTAAGGTATTGGAAATCAACAACATTTGTCAAGAAATCCATTGCAAAAAGATTCAAGAAACCAAAGAAGCAACTTAGCTACAATTTTTTTTTGGAAAGGAGATGCTTCTTATATCAAAGTAGGAAAATCTTGCTTGAACATTGAACTTTCATCCATTGATATCATGAATTTTCTAGAGGATATATTGATGATTTTATTGTAGAGACTTTATATTCACAAGCTTATTTCCAATGAAGATATCTTTCACAAAATCATAATCATAGTCAACCCATTCATCATTCTTTCATCCCACAACTAGCAATACAATATTCCAACAACTCAAATCAATTGTTACAATAGAGAAAAACTTGGAAATATTAGGATTTTTTTTGTAGAAAACCATCATTTTTCAAACTTTCTTTTATGCATGAAAGGTCACTTTTGGAAGGTATCATCCATTTAGATCATCAAATTCAGAGATTTACCAGCAAGATACCTTGTCAAAATATCCATGATTTAGAAAATTACACCCTGAAAATTAATCCTTTTACTGGGAAAAACCAGAACAAACGGACAATACTATGAACAATCCCAAAATAGTCCATACACAGTCTATTTTAGCGCATACACCCAGTATTTTAGCGCATCTATAGTCAAAATAGTGCATTTAACCATTGTTTCAATAGATCTGACTAATCTTATGGCATATCTGCAGTCTATCACCAAAATTTACTAGTGTTAGAATTACCAGTATCTTGGTGCAACCACAGTCTATTTTAGCACATATACCCTATCTGATAGTGCATTCACCATATCTTTTAGCACATACACAGTCTATTTTAGGGAATCTACCCTCTGTAATAGCACATCCACAGAATAAGAAAACAAATAGCTATTTGAAATCCCTATTAGACTTTTGACATCAAAACTTGGATCTTTATCAAAACAAAAAACATTTCTCAGTCCAAACAATGTCTTAAACTTGGAAAAATAGGATTTTACAAGTCAAAATTTATCAAATTAAACCAAGATCTTACAACCATAAAGTGTCTAAATCATCAAACACAAAATTTTGGATTATTACATTAAGTTTCTTTATCAGGATTTTCTCATCTTACAATCACGAAAAGAAACATAATAATCAGATTTTTAACTTAGTCTCATCAATAGAATTTATCATTCTATTCGACTTAAGTTAATATCCTTGACACTCATCCAAAAAGATCAAAGTTTAGTGAGAATAACAAACACTTGTATGCCAATTTTGACAAGGTTACAAAGAAAAAAACTTGTGGAAAAAGAGATTGAAACACCAAACACCATGGCTGAAGAAAATCCCTTTCACATATTCCACCAAAATGACACAAATGAAATAACCCAAGAGGACATTCAAACAACACAAAAAGATCCCAATTTTCGTAAATTTATGGAAAAAGTCTTAGAACAAGATATGGAAAAATACCTTTTGATGCTAGCTAAACTAGGTGCAAAACTTCCAAAATATTTTGATATCAATTGATTAAAAGAAGCACCCATGAGAACTGAAACTGAACCACAAAACACAGATCAAGTGGTAGCACTAACACATCAAATGCAAAACTTTCAATAACAACTTCAAGATATGCAAAAAGTAACCACAAAAAGGTACTCTTTACAAGATATTTTTCCTTATCCTTTTGATCCAAGTGTGGACATGATACCATTTCCTATACATTGTGAATTTCCAAAATATGATAAGTACAATGGTAAAATGGACCCAATTGATCATGTGAGGGAGTTTAGAACCATGAGTTTATAATTTTCACAAGACAACACTTATCTAATGAGGTTATTTCCAAGGAGCTTAGGAGGTCAATGTATGGAATTATTTTCTAAACTACAACCAGGAATTTGATCTTTTGAAGAACTAGTCAATAGGTTTATCTCACATTTTTTCTTTAATATTAAACATGAGGTAACAATAAAATAACTTTATAACATGAAACAAAAGAAAAGGTGAAACATTCCTCTCATTTCTACAATGATGGTGACAGTTGTTTGCTAGATATCCTCATTCTATACCTGAAGAAGAAAAGATGGAACTATTCATTGACAACCTAACTAATGACATGAGCTATAGGCTTGAACTACAATGTACACCTACATTTGAGAAAGTGATTGAAAATGGGCTCAAGATCAAAGAAGCCTTGTTCAAAATAGGGGTGATAAAACATTACAATGAAGGATCAAACAATACAAATTCCTCAAATCACTATGGCATCAATGATAAGCCTAAGTTTTGGAAAAAGAATAGAAATACTGGAAACAATGATGCTACAAATGACACAAAATGTGAAACCAATATTTAATTTGACAACAACTACTACAAAGACCAATCAAAATAATGACCAAAACATCAATCAAATCAAAATAACAATCTGAACAATAGATAATCTAAACCACAATCATATCAAAGAACATCAAATCGACGAAGATTCACACCGTTGGGACAAACACTAGAATCAACAATGAGAGAACTTATTGAAAATGAACTTATCACCTTACCTGAAGCAAGAAATTGGGAACCAAAAGTAAAACCATCTTGGTGGAATGATGCCGACTATTGTAACTTTCATAAAAAAAAGGGACATAAAACAAATGATTGTATGTATTTGAAACATCTAGTACAAGATTTGATTGACAACAAGAAAGTATTCATAGAAGGACATCAAACGAACAATGATCACAGTGCATTTAAAAATCCTTTACCAAATTATGAAAAGGGAGAATCTTCTTCTACAAACAGTAAAGGTAAAAATGTGAACTACATTTATGTTAACACTATTCATTGTATTTCTAAGGTTGAGAAGAATGACATCACAGATAATCAAACTGAGAATTTTGGAATTAATGACATCATATCACTAAACATGATCCCGAACATAGACACATCCAACAACCAGATCAATGTCATAAAAATCAAGGAAAAGCAAGACTACCAACCAGTCAATGTGACAACAAGGGGGTAATCCAAGGTAATATTGAAAGGAGTTGCATCTAAAACAACTACTCCCCCTTCAAATCAATACAACATAGTCAATCAACTACAAAAAATACCAGCACAAATATCAATATTAGAACTCCTTAAAATCTCACCATCCCATAAGGAGGTTTTGGAACAAGCTCTTGTGGCCACCATAGTACCCAACAATCTCGATGTCTGTCAATTTCAAGCTATGGTGGGACATTTAATCACACCTCATTGTCTATCATTATCTGAACAAGACAATGTATCACTTAATCTACACAATGCAACCCTTCATATAGAAGTCTTAATCCATAAACATCATGTTAAATGTGTCCTAATAGATGGTGGAGCTGGTTTAAACATTTGCACTTTAAAATTGATCTGTGCACTGGGTTATTACAATAATGCTATTGATGCCAGAGGGAAAGTCACAATAAAATCCTATGATGAAGAAGAGAGATCCTCTAAAGGGTTGATCATGTTACCTATTCAAGTAGGACCAATTCTGAAGAATATAGTTTTCCAAGTGCTAGAAAAGGAGATGACATATAATATACTCTTGGGACGTCCTTGGATTCATAAAATGCAAGCAGTCCCCTCAACTTATCATTAGTCTTTAAAGTTTCCTGTTAATAGTAAAGAAGTCGTTATTTCAGCTAATTACAACAATCCCCAATATTGTAAAATGCTTAAAATGGCACAAGACATTTTTGTGCTCCATAATAGGGAGGAAAACACTTCTAGTTCATCCAATAGTGAAAAGCAATTAAATGTTGTATCCAAGCGGGTTGGGAAAAAGGACCAATCAAAAGATACAAGTGTTGTTGATTCCACTCTATCAAACAATGAGGGTCTGCTAAATTCTCTATCACAACAATTTCAAGAAAAGATCTAGTTAACAGAAAAAGGCATGTGTGAATATTCCATTGGGAAATCTATATTTCTTTCACAACTACTACCATCTCCAAAGTCATATGGAAAACCATCAACAATAACACAACAATCATCACAGCCTACCATAGTTTTTGATAATAGATTTGTGAAGGCAGGTACTTTAGAAGATGAATCTGAAGATAAGGCCATCATCAATTGGCTCTACAAAGATGAGGAAGCATCTACATCGACAAATATTAGCATAAAGACAGATCAATATGGCAATGGAAAAAAATATTAGAGAAAATGGGGTATGAAGGACAAGGACCTATTGGTAAAAGAAAAGAAGGAATTGTAGAACCGATACAACCTCTCACACTTCAGCCAAAGGACAAAACAAGACTAGGTTATACAGGGGAAACAAAAGAGGAAACCACTCATGATGTTGTTGAAAGGATCCTTCAAATGCGGGATAGCTCTGAAATGGATTCTAATGAGTATGAGTGGGATTCTTTATCAGAAATATCATACAAGGACATACAAGTTGATATTATAAAAGAGTATGCGCCTACATGTGAGGAGGGACAAAGTTCAAGGACTAGACCCCTTGTATTTGGATCAAAAAATATTGATGACTCAAGTGAGGATGAACAAATATCGAGTGAGATAGATGACTTGTAGGAGAGTAATATCATAGACCTTGACATCAACACTGAAAATTTTGATAACATTGCTATAGGAACCCTCACTGCCATTGACTCTAGCTGATCTGATGATTTCTTACCTTTAATACATCCTGAACTTATCGACTGGGAACCAACTCAACTTATTGATATACCTATCTTTGCAAATGATGATGCTATCATTAATTTCCTTTGTAATGACACACCTGACACAAGTTCTACTCATAAATCTGGTACTGATACTCCAAATAAGGAGGGTGTTAAATCTTCTAGTTGCAAAATTGAAAACATGAATGATGGATCTAATGGTGAATACCATTTCATGGCAGCATTAGATCTCAAAAAAGTAAAAATAAAGAATGCATTTGATGGTGACAACCTCTTTGAGGCATTGAAAGATGGGAGATTTGACACCCTTCTGGAGCACTATCATGAAAGATCATCAGTGTTGGTGGAGCCTACACAGTCTATCAATATTGGCACAATAGAAAAAGAAAAGACTCTACATCTAGCAGCATCTATGATTGAACAAGAAAAACCAAAATTCACCAAATTATTTGAAGAAAGACACATTAACTTTTCTTGGTCTTACTCCAATATGCTAGGTTTAGATCTAGATCTTCTAATGCATCATTTATCTCTACCATCTGGGATAAAACTTGTAAAACAAAAAATAAGGAAAATGCATCTGCATATCACCTTGATGGTAAAGGTCGAGTTGAAAAAGTTGTTAGATGCATGATTCATCAGGTCTATCGATTATGCTAAGTGGATTTATAATATTGTACTTGTCTCTAAACCAGATAATAGTATCATAATATGTATTGATTTCATAGATCTGAACAAGGCATGCCCAAAGGATGATTTTCCTTTACCAAACATTGATATTATTATAGACTTAATAGCTGGACATGCCATATTATCACTAATGGATGGCTTCTCAGGGTATAACCAAATCAAGATAGCACCCGAAGATCAGGAAAATAAAACATTCACATGTTTATGGGGCACATTCTGTTGGAATGTCATGCCCTTTGGGTTGAAAAATTTAGGGGCCACATATCAGTGAGCAATGACCACCATCTTCCGTGACATGATGCATACCTTTATGGAGGATTATGTGGATGGTATATTAGAAAAATCATATACTAGAGAAGGACATCTAGAGATCCTGGGAAAAATATTTACCAGGCTGGAGAAGTTCAATGTCAAATTAAATCCTAAGAAATGTGTGTTTGGGGTTACATCAGCAAAGCTCCTAGGATAAATAGTGTCAGAAAAGGGTATCAAAGTGGATCCTACTAAGGTCAAGACTATAATGGAAATTCTTCCACCAAAGAATAACAGTCAACTAAGATCTCTACAAGGCAGGCTACAATCAATTAGGAGATTTATCTCCCAATTAGTAGACAGAATTCATCCCTTCAATCATTTGATACATAAGAATGTCTTGTTCAAATGGGATTAGGGGTGTGAAACAACTTTCAATCAAATAAAACAATATATGATGTCACTACCCATACTCATGCCACCTACAGCAGATAGACCTTTATTACTATAAATTGCAACAATAGAGATTTCTTTAGGGGCTTTATTAGCACAAGAAGATCCTGTAGAAAAAGAACAGGTTGTCTATTATATTAGCAGGACTCTGAATGGTTATGAGATAAATTACACCTTCATCGAGAAAGCCTGTTTGGTGGTGGTATTTTCTACCCAATAGTTGTGGTATTACATGTTAACCCACATGATTAAACTCATAGCAAAGATTGATCCATTAAAATATTTACTCAGTAAAGCTGCCCTAAAAGGAAGACTAGCAAAGTGGGTCATGATCTTAAGTGAATTTGGCATCCAGTATGTAGAACAAAGAGCCATCAAGGGTCAGGTAATAGTTGACTAGTTAGTCGAAGCTCCACTACCAGATGATCATCTAATGAGTATTGAATTCCTTGATGCAAAATTTTTGACTATGACCACACAACAATGGTTGCTTTACTTTGATGGATCATTTACATAACATGGGTTAGGTGTGGGGATTCTGTTTGTTACACCTCAAGGATATACCATCCCAAAATCATATAGACTCATGTTTCCATGCACAAATAATGTAGCAGAATATGAGGCATTAATCATTGGCATCAAAGTGGTAGTTGAATGGAAGATCACAAAGATACAAGTATATGGAGATTCACAACTAGTCATTTATCAAGTAAATGATGAATATCAAATCAAAGATAATAAGTTGATGCTTTATAAGAACATGGTGGATGATCTCAAAAAGTACTTTCTAGAGATCAAATTTGAATAGATTCTAAGGGTAGAAAACAAGGTTGTTGATGCAATGGCAACAATTGCTTCTCTATTACAGATTCCAGAAAAATGAGGTCGTTATGAGTTTATGGTAGAACAAGTGTCTAATCCTACATATGAAAATCTTGAATCTCAAACCATATGCTAGATAGTTGATGTTGAATCCTTAATCTATGGAAAGACCTATGCTTAACTGAAAGACAATATCCTTTCTCTCAGTCTTTCCAAAAACTAAAAACACAACTTCATTCACCAAACCGCATGACATACCTTAATTGCCGACATACTTGACCATTGAGGTCTAGATGGTACTCTTCTCTGGTGTCTAGAACATAATGAATTTGAGATGACCTTACATGAGGTTCATGAAGGTATTTGTGGAACTCATTCAAGCGGACTAACTCTAGTGAAGAAACTCCTCTGTTTGGGGTATTTCTGGCCAAATATGGAGGAGTCTTATCAGTTTGTTAAGAAATGTTAGAAATGTTAGATCCATGGTAACTTAATCCATGCACCAGTACAAGAATTGCAACTATTTACTTTTACATGGCCCTTTTGTCAGTGGGGAATAGACCTGGTAGTAAAAATTAACCCGTATTCATCCAATGGACACAAATTCATAATCACAGCAACAAAATACTTTACAAAGTGGATAGAAGCAATTCCCTTAACAACAATCACTAGAAAATAGATTTCTTCTTTCATTTTGAATTACCTCATCTGTCGGTATGGCATACCTCAGTCCATTGTAACAGACAATGGTAGACCTTTTAAGAACTAGGATTTCCAAGAACTATGTGAAAGGTTTCATATCCAACATTGTTTTTCAACACCATGCTATCCTCAAGGAAATGGCCAAGCAGAGGCCTCCAACAAAACAATTCTAAAAATTCTAAAGAAAACGGTCAATGATGTTGGACGTGATTGGCACAGTCAATTAAACCCTACTCTATGGGCATACCGAACTAGCATCAAAACACCTATAGGAGCTACACCATATGCCTTGGTATATGGATCTGAGGCCATCCTTCCTATTGAGGTGGAAATACCATCACTCTGTGTATCACTAAAGGGTATAATTACAGATGAGGATTATAGAGTCTCTAGACTACAAGAACTGGAATTGTTAGATGAACATCGTTAACAAGTGGTAAACTATTTGAAGGCATACCAATAGAGAATGTCCAAAGGCTACAATCATAGGGTAAAGCCTAGAATATTTTAGGTTGGTGACCTGGTCCTAAAGGAAAACCCTATAAATCAATAGGACATGGAAAAGAAAGGAAAATTTAAACCTAATTGGCTAGGTCCCTATGTTGTCACATCAGACTATGGATCTAGGGCCTATCAACTGTCTACACCTAAAGGGGATCTGTTTGATGAACCTATCAATGGTATCCATCTTTGAAAGTTCTACACCTAAATCACCTAGTGCATGGTTTGAGTCCTAGAAAAATGGTTACCTCGATGAAAACTTGGCAAGTAGGCATCTTGGTGACAAAAAAATAGAAAAATACAAACAAACAAAAAATACAAAATACAAAAATACAAAATAAATCATTAAATCTAAAAAAGTACAATAAAAACATGTAGTGAAAACCTGGAAATAGGTGCTACTTGTGATTTAAACCAACAGTTCCATCTATTAGAGGCATGTCATGGTCATTCACTTTCACCATCATTTCCATTCAATATCATATCATTGCAACATGGTCATGTCTCGCCCTAGCTTGGAGGAAAAATCCTGAACTCACTGGGGTAATAGAATTTGATCTTAATCAAATAGACAAACATTAGTACAAAAAATGCGATAAACAAAACCAAAACATAATGACAAGACAACATTTGGCAATCAATCATACATGCTCAAAATGCTCATCGAAAAGCATAAAACTAAGTTTTTCAAATCAAAATGGATGATCTAATCTAAATAATTATTAAAATACTTTAAGCAAAGGTTGAATTGTTTTACTTTGATCTTTGTTATCATTTCTTTGGAGCAACTCGCTGATGTATTGAACTAGAGAAGCTAGGAAGAAGAATGATATTTTCTTTGTCTACTATTTGTGAATTAATTAATTATTGTGTGAATTGTTGCGA